>CAUYLG010039592.1:0-16813 GCA_963573385.1 Cacajao melanocephalus
TTAGTTTCTTTGCATTGGGTTAGTACATGTTCTTTTAGCTCACAGAAGTTTCTTATTATCCACCTTCTGAAGCCTGATTCTGTTAGTTCATCACACTCATTCTCCGTCAGGCCTTGTTCTCTTGCTGATGAGGAGCTGCGATCCCCTGTAGGAGTAGAGGCATTCTGATTTTGGGTATTCTCAGTTTTTTCTGTTTCTTAGTTTTCCTTTGGCGGACGCCCTTTCCCCACAGAGCTAGGCCTTCCCGGGTTCAGCTGTGCTTACTGTGCTTACTGTGAAACTCTCAGTCCTCAGCGCTTCCAATTGCTGGGACCAGCCTAGCGTGACTCAAAGGGCACCCAGTCCCATATACTCCGCACTGAGAAGCGCCGCGCCGTGCCGGGGCACTGGCAAAACAGCCGCGCCAGCCAAAAGAGTCACGCTGGCGAACCATGTGACTCCTCCACTCGGTAGCTCCCAGTTTGTGAGCAACAGAAATTCATCTGAAATTGTGGCATCCACTCATTCTCTGTGCTTTCACTGGGAGCTACAATCCTGAGCTGCTGCTAATCGGCCATCTTGGATTTCTCCAAGTCACACATTTTTAACAAGAAGAACATGTGTTTCCTTTGCATAATCAATTATACTAACTACAAAATTTATAAAGCACAAAAATAGCCCTATATAATATTTTCAAATAAATAAATATGCATGAAAAAATTAAGATAAAATTATTGCTTTCACTATTTTCAAAAGAGTAGCAGCCAAGTGATTTATTTTTATTTTTATTTATCTTTAGGAATGTTGCAAAGTTAATAATTAACTGCAAAAACTTAAGGACAAAATATCTTTGCAGAATCTCTGTTACTCTGTCATGCACTCCAGTCAGTTAAAGAGAAGGTCAGAGTGATAATCACAGTCAAGAAATGCACTGTTGATACTTGTAAAAATAACTGAGCAAATGGTTAACTGGGCAAAAATAATTGAGATCACATTCTCCTAATTTTCCTGAACTAGGTAACATTCCTGATGATCGGTACAATCAGCTAATAAAATACCAGCAAATTAAGATGTCAAAAAACGAGAAATAATGCACTAGAACTAGGAATTTTTTCAAACGGAATCCATAAGTACAAAGAAGTAGTTTATTCATCTATCTCCTACCAAAAAGAAAAGCCAAAGTTAAATAAGAAACTGAGAAAGTGCTAGATATTGTGACTATATTTTTTGAGTAATTTAGCCCACCACTTCTCAAATTCCTCCTCTTTTATACCTAGTATTTCCTTTGAACTTAAAAAATCACACAGGCATGCAGAAAATTTATCCTACACTGAGGATAATAGTTGCATTGGGACCTAAATGAGGAGAAGCAACTAGCCATGCCAATATCTTACAGAAAGGGAATTCTAGATTCAGAAAATGGCAATCACAAAAGGTCAGTGTGGTTAATGTGCATGAATAAAGTTGATATTTTCGAATGATCGGGTCACAGAGACTGTGTAGATTATGATGAGGAACTTTGACATTTTGCAATGTGAAGCATATTTATTTGTCCGTGTTTCTCACAAGTCTTGCCTATAAGTTCCATGAGGGCAGAAACCATGTCCATCTTATCTCCCCACATGTCACTAAGGTTTCACATAGTTCCTGGCATGAAGTAGACACTCAGTAAATATTTATCAGATAAACAATAAATAAACAACCTATTTTTATTTAATTTAGTGATCCCAACTACAAGGTTTCTTCAAGTATGCACTTTGAAAAAGTTTGTACTGTATGTATTTCATAGCTGAGAGCAAGTTAGATTTAAGCAAGATTTGGGTCACTAATAATAAGAAAGTCCTCTATGAGTATATGTAAAGCTCACGTTGGGGCCCAATTATACCCATACTTTAAGATAAATCTATTTCAGCATTGATTACAATGTTGTTCTTCTCATTTAGAACTATAATGCACCTTACCCATTATCTTCATTGTAAGTAAGCAACTATTTCAGAAGATTAAAGAGGGTTAATAGCTGAAAATTGTTTTCACTTGTTTTATTCACTCTAATTCTGTATTTAATTGGGGAAGGTAATGCTTTTCTATTTCAATTTTATATTCATAAGTGTTGCCTCATGAATGCAATACATTTCTTGACACTTCATGTAGGCAGCACTGAATCTGTACTCTAAATTTATTTCAGCAATCCTCATTACCTGTTGCTCCATGAATAGGCTCTATGTGTAACCTTCAAATTTTATCTCTAAATTTTAGCTTTCAAAATTAATTTCTGAGTGTTTTTGCAAAAAAGTTTATCATTGAAATTGGCATTCGATTGATGTCAGTGAAGCACATCAAGAAATTATAAGTAGATGAAACTCTGAATAAGTCATTCCAGGAAAATTTTCTCAAATACTGTTAAGGTAAAAGTATATTATTTGCAGAAATAAAGAAAATAAAGCTCATATCTAATTCTGTAGGGAAATACCTGAGGATTTTCAGGATGAAGTGATCATCATAAGGGGAGGATTATAGTTAAATTTCCACTTGAGAAGATTCCAAACCTGAATCAGAATGCCCCAAAATGCATGTAAAAATCTTGTTTTGGAGATTCCACTAAGAATAGCCTGGGTTAGCAGATGTATTAGGGTTCTCTAGAGAAAAAGAACCTATAGGATGTGCACATATAGAAAAAAAAATCTGGCTCACACACAGTTATGGTGGAAAGCAAGTCCAAAGTCTGCAGTGTGAGCTGGCAGGATTGGAGACCAAGGTAAGAACTGATGTTGAAGTTCAAGTCCAGAGGTAGTCTTCTGACAGAATCCCTTTTTGCTTAGGGATATCAGTTTTTGTTCTATTAAGATTTTCAGTTGATTGGATGAGTACCACCCACATTATGGAGGACAGTCCACTTTACTCAGAGTCTACGTTTTTAAATGTTAATTTCATCCACAAAACACCCTCAGAGAAATAGCCAGAATAATATTTGACCAAATATCTGGGCATCTTGGATCAGTTAGGTTGACACATAAAATGCACTACCATGAGTCCACTACATGACAACTTGGCACACATATGCACTTCCTTAAACCATATTTAATCTCCAAATATAGGCAATAACCAAGCCATACCTTGGCCTACTATAATAGAATTATTCTGCATACATTTGAGCAACCTTTATCCCAAAAGAGAATGCAAAGTCCCTGGGTGATATTTACTGTTCTTCTTGATATACTGCAATAAAATACTCTGATATTAAGTTAACAATACTTAAATATTGATATGAAGCAAATGCATCTTATGTGACAAGTGAATAAGAACAGGAAGAAAAAGATTATACATATAAATATATAAACACACATGAACATATTCATAACAAAATAAAGAAGAACAGCTTATGACATAATTGTAGTTGGTATTTATAACAACCTTCTTTCACTACACATTGTGTATTGCCTCTGTGCTCAGCAAGCACCTCAGCTGGCATTAGTTTTCATACGGTGTGGTGACTTAAACCTTTATTCCTGAAGTTTTTGGACCATTGGAATCCTTCCTGGATTATGTTGTAGTCTCCCACTGACTTTAAACACAAGTCATGGTAATACTAAGAGATGTCCTAAGGGATCACCTGTACTTTAGACCTACTCTTCCTTACCTCCATTTGGAGTAGTAGTTAAATTTCTCCTTGGTAGTCAGGATCAGTCACTCTAGCCAGCACAGTAATGCCTTCCTTTACCTGTTGATCTAGAAGCATGAGGAGTCCAAACTGGCTATGCGGTAGTCTTAACATCTAGTTTAGTTGAATCATTGCTATGTCTATGTCACCTGGTGCATTCCTCCTTTAGAAACTATAACCTCTATGCCAGCAGAGTCTCATAAGGATATGGGGGCAGGATATAAACAGTTTGCTAGTGGATCAGTAGGGGTAATGGTGAGTGGTGCTACTCTCATTTCCAGCTCTTGGTTCCTGGACCCATACATCCTGGCTATAAGAGGGATAGTACCATATATTGGATGCTGATTCAGAACATATATAGCCTCTTGAAGAACCTTGCCCCAGCCCTGCAAGGTTAATGCCTCATTTTGTGTATATGGGCCAATTGGCACACTTTATTTGCTACAAAGTGAGTTTCTTACTGGAAGCAACGCTGTGTGGGATTCCAAACATGACTGTGGTCTGTAATGGGGTCCTGGAGCTTCTGTAGATTAAAAAAAAATCTTCTCAAAGTGGAGGTTAAAGAATGACTCAAATTCTGATCCATATTTAGCCTCCTCCCTTCCCTAGTGAGCTTTCTCAGGTAACTTTCTGGCAGGAAGTATTGTTTCCCTATGAGATTGTGGGGAATGATATATATCACCTTGTCCTACTTTACAAACACCCATCTCAGGGTAGATGACAAGCCACAGTTACAAGTAACTCACCTCCTTGCAAGCAGTCATCTTCCCTGAGGCATTTGCACTAGACTTTGCTCATACATTACAACATTCTACACACAGATCATCCCAATCACCGTGGACTCAGTGGATTGCATGTGGGCTCTCTCTAGAGAGAGTTCCTCTCTAGAGACTTTACAAACCCTCTCCAGAGAACCCAAACCCCACCCTTACAGTACTGGTATACTTCTAATGCCACATGGCTTTTACTGGAGTCTCCAATGAGACTGGAATTACTGAAAATCATGGAGTAAAGGGAGCAGTGTGTGATCCTTGGGGAATTCATTTGACTCAACAGTAAGTAATTGAAAATACTATTTTGTAAATCAAATAGAGATGTTGTAGAAGAAAATGATAGTTTTGTATACACTTGTTTCTAAAATTAGAGATTTCAAAGACATGTCCTGATTCTTGGCCACTGAGGAATGTGAAGACAGACCTAGAAAGAGTTGGGAGATGAAATAATTTGTTTACTATTTCCTGAAGATAATGATATTTCCTTTTTTAATATTTGTGAAGTGGCACTTAAGAGAAGTCATGAAGAAATTTGCAATAAATTAGAAGTTCCAAAAAAAGAATGCTTGTGTCACACAAAATTCAAATACCTATATTTCTAAAAACATAAGCTCCATGAGATCAAGTGCTTTGGTTCATGATTAAATCTCAGTGTACAGCACTACACTATCCAGTATGGCAGCCACATGTGATTGCTGAGCACTTGAAATGTGGCTAGTCTGAATTGAGATGTTCTGTACGTGTGAAGTGCACTCCAAATTTTCATGACTTAGTATGAAAAAAACTTTTTAAATGTCTCAGTACTTTTTATATTGATTACTGGAATTGACAATATTTTTGATATATTGGATTAAATAACATATATTTTTAAAAACAGGCTGGGCACAGTGGCTTATGCCTGTAATCCCAACACTTTGGGAGGCCGAGGCTGGTGGATCACTTAAGATCAGGAGTTCAAAACGAGCCTGGCCAACATGGTGACACCCCATCTTTACTAAAAATACAAAAATTAGCCACGCATGGTGGTGGCCACCTATAATCACAACTACTCAGGATGCTGAAGCAAGAGAATCACTTGAGCCAAGGAGGTGGAGGTTATAGTGAGCAGAGATTGCATAACTGCACTCCAACTTGGGCAACAGAGTGAGATTCTGTCTAAAATAATAATAGTAATAGTAACAATTTCACTGATTTCTGTTTTCTTGTTTGGCTACTAGAAAATTTCAAATTTCACATGTGGTTCACATTACATTTCTACTGAACAATGCTAGCCTAGCATGTATTTACACTCAATAAAAGTATATTGAAGTAATGTTGAATAAATATATTTTATTTTACTTTTGAGATGGTGGTCTCATTATGTTGCCCAGGCTAGTGCGCAGTAGATATTCATAGGTATGGTTGTGGTGCACTGCAGCCTCAAACTTCTGGCCTCAAGTGATCCTTCCGTCTCAGACTCCCAAGTAGTTGGAACTACAGGCATGCACCACTGCTCCAGGTTCTAAATGTTTTTCGTATAGATCATTGCTTTATTCTTTCATCTAAAGAAAAAATGATGACAGAAACCAGAACATACTTAAAACGAGTTTTCAAAAGTATGATCACATCATGTTCCTTTGTTGTATTTGCAAAGCAGTACTTAAGGTTTAACTACCTACCAGTGAGATTAAAGTAAATAGCAACCAACTCATTTCTTAGATGGAGGTATTGTCAGCCCTGCTCCTACTTATCATCCAGCTGAGGGCATTCTCCAACCCTGTGCAAGAAAAGCAATCATGCTCAGATTTTTCTTTTTTTATGCTCTTATTTTAAACCCAGTGTTCAGATGGTAGTTGGCTCTTATGATTAATTAAGCAACACTGCAATCTGAAAAACAGCAGAACTTGGAACCCCAATACCAATCTCTAGGAAATGACAGTTGCCTTTACAGTAATGAATGATCTGAAGTAAAGACGCAATTGTCTTTAGCAATAACCATATGCTTGAACCTATGATGTATACTCCTGGTGTAAGCAATGACAAAACCTTCCCCCATAGTATAAAAATATCCCTTAAGCCATCCATTATATTTGATAGGTTAAATACATTCTACTCAGAGGGAAAAAAAATCTATCCTCTAATATTAGTAGCACCTCTAAAATCCATAACCCGTTTATAATTACGGTGAGCCTGGATTTTTCTAGTCTTAGAACTCTAAGAAATAAAATTGCTAAACTTAGGTTAAAACATTTACAATGAAGTATAAGCATAAGAAATTTTTAAAAGCCATGATTTTTCTCTGTGTACATTAAAATGTGTGTAACTTTTTCAGGTATTTAATGCAATGATATTTAATAACTATAAATATATATAACACTTTATATTTTTCAAATATATCCTTGTATAGATGCCTCTTTAGATAATATATTAATAAATATTCATAATTAATATTTTTCTCTGCTTTAATGCAGAATTAATGTGAACATCAAATAACTACTATATTTGGCACATAAAAATATGTTTTCTATTATAAAATATAACAGAGAAAATTTAATTAAAGTTAGAGCTGAGCTTAAAACCAAGCCTCCTAAAGACTAAAGGAATGCTTTTTTTCAGTGTAAAAACAATGTATAACTCATTTTAAAGACATTCTTCAGGTTTTAGTTTGTAAAACAATTATGAAAGATTTTCATCAAATACTCTTTATATGAAAATATTTAATTTCATGTATTTGTAGAAATATTTACTTCTCTTTTTCACTCCTTCTCTGATGTGAATAATAAAATGTTTAAAATGTTAAGAAAAAAAAAAGCCTTGAGTGATTATCATCTCCTTTAGCAAATAATACTCAATACATTTAATTGAGTATTCAGCATAATTTTGGACCATGCAAAGTTGTTCACTATGCCCTTATGACAAAAGCGAAGCAGAGAAAAGTGAAGTTTTAAAGGCCTAATGGAATCAAATAGGTAAAGTAGAAGATACAGAAGAAATAGAAATAAATGCGTATTCTTTTTTTTCATTGGGATAGAGTCGCACTCTGTCGCCAGGCTGGAGTGCAATGCCGCAATATCTCAGCTCACCGCAACTTCCGCCTTCCAGATTCAAGCGATTCTCCTGCCTCAGCCTCCCAAGTAGCTGGGATTACAGGCATGTGCCACCACACCCGGCTAATTTCGAATTTTTAGTAGAGGCAGGGTTTCTCCATATTGGTCAGGTTGGTCTCGAACTGCCGACCTCAGACGATCCACCCGCCTCAGCCTCCCAAAGTGCTGGGATTTCAAGCGTGAGGCACGGCACCCTGCCAAATGCAAATTCTTAAAGTGAGAGAATGCCAAGGAGAATGTTTCAGGGGAAGACTAGTATCAGAAGTGTGATCGTGTTTCTGTCTTCAAGATATTCTTATCTTACAAATATTATCAACGACATTAAACAGATGGAAAACACAGAAATAACACCATTTGTTCATGGTTCCACCAGGAATCAATAACAACTATATATAATTCCAGTATTCTGTGAGACATTTGTTTGGATTAATGAGTCTGATTTCATTTCAATTGCTAAAATAAAGTTAGATGAGATTATGTTGACTTAGAGTGACCACATTAAAACAAACAAATAAAACCTTAGGTGGTTTTCTCTTTTGAGTAAAAATAAGGTAAATATATACATATATACACACATATATATATGCCTGTATTTATTGACAATATATACAAAATATAAATATATTTTCATATTATATTTATATTATATATTTATCTTTACATATTAAATATATATATATATATATGTATTTTAATCAGTCCTCAATCTTATCTCAATAGAGAAGGAAAAGAATTTGGCTTAAATAAAACCTCTTCTAAAGGTGGGCACTTTGGAAATAAAATTAATTCTTTTAGAATTGTTAATATTGTTTAAATTCATGTATCAGTATTTTTAATGCCCTAGAAAGCAGTGCATTGACTGATGATCTCATAATGAAAGTGGATTTTTAAAAATTATCCTGTCTTACTAACATTCATTGTAAAGATTACTTAATAACATTTGTTTCATGTATTATTTCTCATAAGTGATGTAAAGGTTTGGAATTTGAAATAACTATGCATTGATTACTCTCGTTAATGTTACTTTAAAAAAAGTAACATTACTGATTTTCTAGATGAAAAGGGTCAGTGTTCTTGGCATGTCTGAGTAGTGGTATTTATGATTAGGTAGCACATTTATTTATCAGTTATTTACCACCTGGATTCCTTTGGGAAGGAAGGAAGGAGGAAAGGAAGGGAGGGAGGGAGGGAGGGAGGAGCCTCCTTAGGACACACTTAGAAGGCTGATATATGCCCACCAGCTGTAGCCTGTCTCTCTTCAGAAATGGATAACACTTCATCAAAGTTAGATTCTCTGCCAGAGCTCTAATTTTCAAAATAAAAAGAAACTTTAAATGATTTCATGTCCACATTTACCAGATTTTGACACTGGCTTGAAATCACTGCCAAACTAGCTCTGTGACAGCATCAAATTATTATGTTAGATTATGTGGAATTTCCATTTTAAGGGTCAAAACTGTTAAATGTCAGCACTTTCATGTAATTCAACCTAGTAAAAGAGTGCTAGTACTTGTAAGGTATACAAAGATAAATAAAATACACATGTGATACTAATTACTGTTAATTATATAAAAGGGAGAAGATGTGTAAAATTTTATTATTTATGTATGATCAGAAAAGTTTCGAGGTAAATTAGCTTGGATACAGACAGAATGGAAGAAGGATGGAGGACATTCTAAGAGAAGAGAAAGCACTGACAAATATATGAAGGTGGAAAAACTCCGGATGTATTAGCAGGGTTGTAGGAGAAACATTAACCTGGTGTGGATTACTTGTGAAAGAAAATAGAGGCATGAATCAAAAGTCAAGAGTGGCCTGATGATAAAGATCCTTAAAATTAAATTAGTAAGTTTGAAATCTATTATGCAATAAGAAAACAATAAAGATTTGTAAGTCAGAAAAGTCACATTAAAGAAAAGAATAAGGTGATGGTGTGGATACTGGAGAAAGGAATGAAGATACTCAATACTGAGAAATGAAATTGAAGCTACTGTAGAGAAATGCAATAAAGGCCAGGCTAAAGATGATGGCAAAAAGAGCTTCTTTTTGTCAACTTTTATTTTAGATTCAGAAGCTACATATGCATGTTTGTTACCTGGAAATATTTTGTGATGCTGAGGTTTAGGGTAGGAATGAACATGTTGCCCAGGTACTAAGCATAGTACCGAACAGTTAGTTTTCTGGCCCTTGTTTCCCTCCATCTCTCCCTCCTTTAGTATTTCCCAGTGTCAACTGTTGCCATCTTTATTTTTCTGAGTACCCAATGTTTAGCTCCTACTTTTAAGTAAGAACAAGTGGTTTTTTGTTCCATGTTCCAGTGTTAATTCACTTAGGCTAATGGCTTCCAGCTGCATCTATGCTGCTGCAAAGGACATGATTTCATTCTTCTTCATGACTGTGTAGTATTCCATGGTGTACAGGTACCACATTTTCTTTATCCAGTCCTCCCTTGATGGGCAGCTAGGTTGATTCCACATCTTTGCTATTGTGAATAGTGCTGCAATAATCATATGAGTGCATGTGTTTTTTTTTTGTTTGTTTGTTTTTGGTAGAACAATTTGTTTTCTTTTGGTTATGTCTCTGGCAATGAGATTGCTGGGTCTAATGGTAGTTTTGTTTTAAATTTTTTGAGAAATCTCCAAACTGCTGTCCACAATGACTGAACTAATGTACATTCCCACTAACAGTGTATAAGCATTTCCTTTTCTCTGTAGCCTCACCAGCATCAATTGTTTTTGACTTTTTAATAACAGCCATTGTGACTGGTGTGGGTTGGTATATCATTGTGGTTTTGACTTGTATTTCTCTGATGATTAGTGAATGTGTAGCATTGTTTCATGTTTGTTGGCTGCCATTATGTTATCTTTTGAGAAGTGTCTGCTCATGTATTTTGCCCATGTTTTAATGGATTATGTGTTTTCCATTTGTTGAACTTCCTTATAAATTATGGATATTAGATCTTTGTTGAATGCTTAGCTTGCAAAATTTTTTTTCCACATTCTGTAGGTTGACCATTTACTCCATTGTGCAGAAGCTCTTTAGTTTAGTTAGGTCCCACTTGCCAATTTTTGTTTTTGTTGCAGTTGCTTTTGATGAATTAGCTGTAATTATTTTCAAAGACTGATATCCAGAATGGTGTTTCCTAGGTAAAAAAATAAATAAATAAAAGAAGAAGAGCTTGAGAAACTATGTTAGGAGTCAATCTATAAGAATTAACACATTAGTTGCTCCCATGTTTCAGACACCATAAAGCAGTATGAAATATATGTTTGAAAAACACCTAGATTTGGCCCCCAGTGATCTTAGAGTGTAGTTAGGAGGATAACAAGTGAAGTCAATGTTTATTATTATTATTAAATTGCCTAGTGCTCCTCAGTGCCAGATTCTCCTGCAGATGTGTTATATGGAAGGTAGAAAGTGATGTATTACTTGAAAGAGACAGATGCTGGAGGGGCTTCTCCTGGGGAAGAAGCCAGGAAGACTTTGTGAAGAAGGTGAAATTATATCTGGGAATTCATCTATGTGTAGATCTTGGACACATTAAAATGACATGGTGATTGATTAGATAATAGATAGTTAGCAATTGAAGAACTAAGTTTTCCTCCCTGGAGAATGACAGTGCTGTCTACATATATATAAAGCATCTTGCACAGTGGCATAGTTCTCATTATTATGATTATGGGTCAGGTATAGCTATGTTGCAGGTGAGACATACCAGTGCAGGTGCAGGGCTCTTACTATTGAGAGGGCTCAGAGCTAGACAGAGAACACTTGACACACTAAGATATTCTCACAGATGCTCAGTGTCATTATAACACATCTAATGCATTTTATCTTTAAAATGCATTAGAATATAACTGATCTTTAAAGTTTCTATATATGTTTATAAAGTCATGTTTATCAATTTTAGTTACCTTCACTTTCTCTTCATTTCCATCATCAACATCAATTGATGAGTTTGTTTTTAAAGAAATGAAATTTTTGATCACCATTCAAGCATAACTTCATATATAGACCTAAGTGGAGAACAAAACACTGTGGCTATATGAAGAAACTAGGTAGTCCTCCTGGTTTATTCTCATTCTCTCTCTCTCTCTCTCTCTCTCTCTCTCTCTCTCTCTCTCTGTGTCATGTGTATCTGCTAACTGGCACATTTCACAGATCTTCAGAGTCTCTGGAAAAGAAGAATGAGAAAGATAGGTTAAAAATAAAGTGGTATAGGAAACAAATATGCACTTTCAACAATATATATTAAGCCACTAATATGCAACAGAATTAAGTGATGCAGACACAAGTGTTAATGAAATACAGAGGCATGTTCTCATGGTGCATACAATTTACCCATCATACCTTCAACACAGCCACCTTGCACCCATCTGCTATGGGAAGGAGATTCTGTTAGCAGAGTGGTTGTCAGTAACCACATAATATACGGATGATACATCATTATCAGGACGGTGGTGCGACGCAGAAAAAGTCTACATGATGTGTATATTGGAGATTTGATCTAGTTTTGGTGATCAGGGAAGGCATTTCTTAAGATACATATAAGTTGACACCTAAAAAATGATTTTTAGTCGATGAACTGGGGGAAAATATTCTGGCAGATGAACAACAAGGGCCAAAGAGTGAGAGAGTGGGGCAGGTAACAAAAATAGAAGACAGATGTTTAGATTTACTCCTAAAAAAGGCATGAAACAGAATATGATTACATGCTATTTAAGCCAATAAATATATTTTATGAGGAAAATATTAAGTAGTTCAGCAATTATTCATGACCCTTATTTGAAGGCATCACTAAGAAGAGGTAGAATTTGATGAAATTGGAGAAACTGTAATTTGGCAAAAGGAAAAACATATTAGAGTAGGGAACTTCACTTCAGCTGTCACTTAAGAGATAATGAAAAGGCTCAAAAAGCCTTGGTCCAAATCTTCCTTTGCCTATTCTCCAATGACAAAATTTAAGGCTTTGTGCCTTAGCAAAATGCAAATATCCTAGAAAAGTGTGGTAAATTGTATACATTCTTCCTGACCTTTTTAATGACCTAGAACTTGGAGTCTCAGTTCTATTGTAAAACCACATGATAGTAAATTGAACTGAATTCTGGATAAATTAAAGCCAGCAATGTTCTTCTCTATAAACATACCTCTAAAATTCTCAGTGCTGTAATTAGTTTACTGAGAACATTACACATTTTATTAACCCGATATTATTATCATTTCTAGAATTAAATGATGATGATACCAAAAAAGGACCACCTTTAGGAACAAGGTTTTTCAAAAACACTGAACAAGACATTTAGCTTTCTAATTAAAACTGTTGCTGTTGTTATAGCTTTAATTTGATTTTATTCTCTCTCTTTTTCCTAAGTATCAGCAAGCCATGTAATACAATGCCTCTAGTGCAGTCAACCCAGAACTTTGTGGTTCAGAGCCCAGCCTCTCTAGCAAGTGGCTTTTGCAGTGCAGAGCTTTGTGAGGTTGTGACTAGTAGATACTGGGAAGCATGATTATTTCTTACTTTGAAGCTTAGTACATCTCCACTGAAAAACCATCAAGTTCCTGCTGGCAGCTTCTGGTCCGCAAGTTTTTAATTAGTGCTTATCCTTACACCTTAGCTAACTCCCTTATCTAGGACCACCTTCTGCTTGTCCTGGCAGGACCCAAGAATCATTTGATTTTATTTTCCCTTAGTACCTATACTTGCATCTTTTTTTTTCTTCAAAGTCATAAACAGAAAGATTGAAAGAGAGAAGAAATGCAATTTCTCCCCTCCTCTTGATCCTATAACTTTTCTACCTTATTGGAAAGGAAGAATTCCTTGATTTCCATGGCAACTCCCACTGCTTCTGCCTTTAGCAAGTTTACCCTTACCTTTCCTTTACATTTAATAGTTTCCATTATTTCCTTAACCCAGCTCAAATTCACTTGCTCACACAAACTATTCATTTTTTTTTCTTTAAGGACTTAATAGCATTTGGACAAATTTAATATTTGAATAGTCCGCATGGTGTATGTGTTTAAATTTGCTATGCATGGCTTAATAGTTTAATTAGTAATCACTCACTTACATCCTAGTAGAACTTAGCCAACTCTGATAGGGTACAGTACTCTTAACAAGAGGGGGAGAGAGGGTCTGAACAGGGCTGTTGACATAGAAAAGATATTCCTGAAGCAAACATTCCAAATGAAGAAATTAGGAATGCAGATCAAGCTTACTTAACAATATGCTCACATCTGTGATGAAGATGTTCAAATAACAGATATATGTAAGTATCTGAAATAAAAAGATATGTGCACGCTCTCAGAACTTTAAGAAAACATTCACCCACCCATTGTGGGCAGTCTTTTTTCTGCCAAGGATGGAGATTGATCTATGTGACCTTTTCCAGAGATTTTTTTTTTAATTCACATTTTCGAATCCACTCACTTTTAATGAAGGCAAAGTTATTAAAGAATCATAATCAACTTCAAGAATAAATATTTAAACTATGTGAGTTAATTTGCCAATCTTTTTCTTCTTCCTCTGAATGAATATGTGTCTTTTAAACTCAGGTTTCATTTCTTCATCTTAAAATGGGAAGGCCTGGTTTCTCTTGGGATCCTGAGATTTGGTCATTCTCTTATATGGAAATTATCTAGAACTGGCCTTTTAAGACAAGGTGTGTGTATGGGCTTGTATGTGTGCAAACGTGTGTGGAGAAAGAAGCATTGTTACCATTCCCTTATATAAAAGAAACTGATTATATCAGCTCTCTTTCATATAAATAACTTTTTCCTGAATGAAGCAAGAGCAGAAAGGCAGGATACTGTGGTACATATTTCCATAGGTCACAACAGCCCAGTTAGATAGACTGAGCTATGCTTGCTCAGAGTGACAAGACTGAACAATCAAAAAAAAAAAGATTGTGCTGAAAAAGTGGTTTTTAAATATAGGAAACAAAAATAAAGAAATAAAAATAACAGAAAAAAAATTTTCTTAGAAAAAATAGTCTGTTTACTTTGTACACTTTAGCTATAAGCAGCAATCTTCTCATGAAAAACAAATTTGAATTTTGTAAAGTTATCTAGATAATAAGTAGTTTGCTTGGTTTAATTAAAAATTAGCTCTAAACAACTATGTCTCAGTTTCTCCATCTGTAAAATAGGATAACAATAGTACTCATCTCATAGGATGATTTTGATGATTAGATCAGTTATTTTTTAATTAAAGTATATTTTAAATGCCAACACATGTTAAAAAGTAAAAATGTGGCCAGGTACAGTGGCTCACGCCTGTAATCCCAGCACTTTGGGAGGCTAAGGAGGATGGATCACTTGAGGTCAGGAGTTTAAGACCAGCCTGGACAACATAGTGAAACCCCATCTCCATTAGCCAGACACAGTGATGAGCACCTGAAATCCCAGCTACTTGGGAGGCTGAGGCAGGAGAATCTCTTGAACCGGGAGGCGGAGGTTGCAGTGAGCCGAAATTGCTCCATTGTACTCTAACCTGGGCGACAAGAGCAAAACTCCATCTCAAAACAATAAAAACAAGGTAAAAATGTAAATAACGTATCTCTAGATTGTAAAAGTATGCATTAAAGAGAATGTCTAGAATCAACACAAATTGAGTAATAAGTGAACCCCATGGTGCTGACCTATTTTTAAGATGCATGATCTCCAGGATGTAACAGAATTTAAGAGACATAAAAATTTGTTGGGATTGGTGATAGCAATGATGATGACAGTGGCAACAACAATGGTGATAGATAGAATAATAGTCCCCATTTACTAAGAACTCTCCCTTGGGTCAGATCTAACAGTTGGCATTTAAATGAGTGATTTCTGGGTCTAAGACACCATATCAAACATTATTATTTGCATGCTTAGATTTGAGTAGGGCCTCTACTCCCAGGAAAACCAGTGCTGTTGGAGATATGTGATATGAAGAGGGACAAGTTAAATAACAATGGAACATATGCTACTGCTGTACACTTCTGTAGCTTCATTCCTGTTACTGGAAAGTAGCACTGTTTTCAAAAGTAAATAAATCATAAGATCAACTTGGAAAAAATCCATCTTAAGATATTCCTCTTGACAAATAAAAAAATAGCACACCGTACTTACTTAACTGCTAAGTTCAAAATAGCCATTTGTCTAATTATGCTTTTATATAACTTCTTGGTAACTCATTATTGCAACTTTAAAAGTCAAATTCTAGGGATATGGAATTGTGAAAGAGGACACCTTGCCTTCACAAGTCAGTGCATGAATTGCAATCATGCAAAAATACAGTGATCTCATCTGTAACCTATAAATTGGGTAATTTTTGATTTATGAAGTAATGCAAATAATTTAATATAGATTACTAAACTAATTCATAGTATACCTTATTTAAATGATGCAGTTTTGTGAATTACTGAAATATAAATGGACGTGAAGCACGCAAAATAAAATTATGACATTTTGGCCTACATTGTGCTTCTCAAAAAGAAAAAAATAACCATACACTAGACTCTGAAGTCATCATATTCTGCTATTAAAGAGCTTGATCATATCTGCCTCAGATTTCACTGAGGACATTGAAAGCTTCAGTTATTTTTGCACCACTTTATGTTATTAATAGGTTGTTATTCTTTGTATTTTTAAGAAGCCAGTGATTAAACAAACAAAACAAAGGACCAGGGTTAAATCAAGCCATCATTAATAAAAAAGAAACTAGACTAAAAACATGACTAATAAAGTTTGCTATTTACTCACTTGCAAATTCAATTAATTGTGCATGTTATGAAATAGTTCTTATCTTTCATTCCAGTCTTGCATCTGTTCAACATGCAGTTTATCAGCAAACACAGAAGACATCTGGCCAAGGGTAAAGAAAAACTTGTTTGAGATTATGGATTTCTGAAAATGACTAATTTTTTAAAAATCTCAAGCAGTAGTTTTGATTGTGAAAATACAGTATACCTTCCCAATGCCTAATGCAGAGCAGTCTATTTTTTTAAACTCAAGAATTTTAAAAAAGGGAATGTAAATATTTCTAGAGAGATGCACAATCTTGCTGACAGCCAGAGTAAGAATCTGGTGTTTTTTTCCTGCATATTCACACAGGGCAGTTCTTTTTAGTTAGCATGTTATTACACTCCTGCTTTGTAATTGCTGGCTTACATTTTTGATCATTTTTTTATTTTTTTATTTTTTTATTTTTGAAAGAAAGAAAAAGAGAGGAAAGAAAGTGAGAGTGAAAGAAAGAAAAAAAAGAGTGTAAGAGAGAATGAAAAGAGGAAGAGAAAGAGGGAGAGAGAACGAGATTTTTGTTCTATTGCCCAGGCCAG
>CAUYLG010039595.1:0-25282 GCA_963573385.1 Cacajao melanocephalus
GGGGAGAGATAGCATGGGGAGAAATGCCAGATACAGGTGAAGGGGAGGAAAGCAGCAAATCACACTGCCACGTGTGTACCTATGCAACAATCTTGCATGTTCTTCACATGTACCCCAAAACCTAAAATGCAATAAAAAAAAGTGTTGTTAACTGGTGCTAAAGAGGTGTGGGGAATAAAGAATAGGTTAAAATAAATGGGGTCAGAAGCCACTCTGCGGCAAAGTTTCCAACAATCAAATGGATAAAGTTGTAAACAGATAATACGGTTTTCAGCAATACTAGTAAACACAGAATTTATCTCTTAATACAATAATACTTCAAAATTCACTTACATAACAGTATATGTTAAACAATGGGAATCCATGAAATAGAATTTATAAGAACTCTTATGTTGATACTGTGCAAACATGCAACAGTACTAAATTAAGTATGTCTATATGTGGCATATTTATTCATCCTAAAATCAATGATAAATGATTATGAACCAGGGTCAATTATCCTAGAGGAGTAGTTTTGAACAGAGTGTAACTTTACCCCCATGTCCACCTAGGGATGACTGCCAATGTCTGGATGCAGTTTTAGTTGTTACAACTATCATCTAAGGGTTAGATTCCAGGGATGCTGCTAAACAACCTATAGTCTATAGGATGCCCCCACAATAAACAGTTATCCAGCCCCAAATGTCAATAGTGTTGAGGCTGAGGGAGTCCATCTTGGACGAAAGACTAAATTATCTCTTTTGCACTATAATTAAAACTATTACCCAATCATTGTCATATAAAAAGATAACCTATGAATATGTAGTCAAATATTAATATGTGTGTGTGATTGTTAATTGCTAAATATGTTATTTTTGCACTGTGTGATGTTTACAATATTTATCACAAACTTTTTAAAATTTGTGATTTTTTTCTCAGTCTAAATGCATTTTGACTTTTACATTTAATTGTGTAGTTATAAGTTTGTTTTTTTTTTAAAAAAACTCCACTCCCAAAGTTTCAGGCCCATAAAACCTTGGTGGTACTTCTGGAGTCCATTCCGGAATATGAAAAATGTATTACCTATTGCCGAGTAACAAATCACCCAAAACTTTTTGGTTTTTGAACAACAACCATGTATTAGCTAATGATTCTGCAGTTAGCAGTTGGTTTGGATCAGCTAGGTGGGCCTTCTCCAGGGGTCACTCATGTAGTTGTGGTCATTTGACAGGCTACATGGGGCTGACTGGATAAGGTGGTCTCACAGGTGTGTTTGGCCAATGGCACTGGCAGTCAATTGCACGCTTTAGTTTTCCTTCTTTCCTTTGTGGTTTCCTGAGCGCAGGGCTCAGATGAAGTTCTTTATATTGAAATCTCAGGACAGCAAATCAATGGGTCAAGAGTGGAAGCTACTCTGGAATTCAATGTCACCTCTGCCACATTCTACTAGTTAAAGCAACTTAGGAGGCCAGCCACAGTCAAGGAATGTGGAAATGGACTTGCCTTTTGATGGTTAGCAGAAAAGTAACATTACAAAGTCATAGAACTATAAGGGGTTAGGCTTTTATGGGAGACATTGTTTTGAACAGAGTGCTACAGCCAATATTTACTCAATTTTCTAAACTGTAATTAGATATGTTGAATGCTTTTATTTTATTCTCCATTTTTGAAAACGATTCTTTCATATTTTTCATCTGCCACATCCAAGCCCATGCTGAGGTCTGAGGGGAATGGGTGGATGAATGGCAGATAGCTGAAAAACACTCATGAGGCCATAAGTAGGTGAAATATGGCTTTATTCATCAACTCTCTTATCAGCAGCTCTCTTACACTGTCTGCTCTGTCTCAGCTACTTGCTGTGGCTGCTCCCATGCACACCTGCATGGCTGGCTTTCCCTTGGCTTCAGGGTCAGCTGCTTAGCTCTTTCTCTCTGGGCACAAGCACCTGTACCATGTCAGCAGGGGAATTACACCTTTTAAAGACAATAGTAGCTTAGAGTCCAGTGATGAGCCTTCCCATGTTATGGCTACATGGTTGTGATAACAAGTGGAGTTATGTGCCTGTGCTCTAAACTCACTGAGTCATATAGAATGTTTACCTCAATCATGTTCCTTACATCATCTATGGCTTTCTAAGATGCATCCTGGATAATCTCTCTGCAGTTATAGCCTTGAATCTACAAATTCTTTTCATTAGTTTTGCAATTAGATGTCTAATATTCTTACCAAATTTTCAATTTGCTGATATTATTCATTTCTAGCAATATTAGTTATTTTTCTTTTTTTTTTAATTGTGCTTTAGGTACTGGGGTACCTGTGCAGATCATGCAGGATTGTTGCATAGGTACACACATGGCAATGTGGTTTGCTGCCTCCACAGCCCTGTCACCTACATCTGGCATTTGTCCCCGTGTTATCCCTCCCCAACCAACCCATACCCCCTCTGTCCCTCCCTTGCCCCACCAACAGACCCAGGTGTGTGATGCTCCCCTCCCTGTGTCCATGTGTTCTCATTGTTCAACACCCAACTATGAGGGAGAACATGTGGTGTTTGATTTTCTGTTCTTGTGTCAGTTTGCTGAGAATGACGGTTTCCAGATTCATCCATGTCCCTAAAAAGTCACGAACTCATCATTTCTTATGGCTGAATAGTATTCCATGGTGTATATGTGCCACATTTTCCTGTCCAGCTTATCATCGATGGGCATTTGGCTTGGTTCCAGGTATTTGCTATTGTAAACAGTGCCACTGTGAACATATGTGTACATGTGTCTTTATAATAGAATGACTTATAATCCTTTGGGTATATACCCAGTAATGGGATTGCCGGGTCAAATGGAATTTTTATTTCTAGATCCTTGAGGAAGTGCCACACTGTCTTCCGCAATGGTTGAACTAGTTTACACTCCCACCGACAGTATAAAAGTGTTCCCATTTCTCCACATCCTCTCAGAATCTGTTGTCTCCAAATTTTTTAATGATCACTATTCTAACTGGTGTGAGGTGGTATCTCAATGTGGTTTTGATTTGCATTTCTCTAATAATCAGTGATGATGAGCATTTTTTCATATGTTTGTTGGCCTCATATATGTCTTCTTTTGAAAAGTGTCTGTTCATATCCTTCACCCACTTTTGGATGGGTTTGTTTGTTTGTTTCTTGTAAATATGTTTTAGTTCTTTGTAGATTCTGGATATTGGCCCTTTGTCAGATGGGTAGATTGCAAATATTTTTTGCCATTCTGTTGGTTCCTGGTTCACTCTAATGATTGTTTCTTTTGCTGTACAGAAGCTCTGGAGTTTAATTATATCCCATTTGTCTATTTTGGCTTTTGTTGCCAATGCTTTTGGTGTTTTAGTCATGAAGTCCTTGCCTATGCCTATGTCCTGAATGGTTTTGCCTAGGTTTTCTTCTAGGGTTTTTATGGTGTTAGGTTTTATGTTTAAGTCTTTAATCCATCTGGAGTTAATTTTAGCGTAAGGTGTCAGGAAGGAGTCCACTTTCTGCTTTCTGCACATGGTTAACCACTTTTCCCAACACCGTTTATTAAACAGAGAATCCTTTCCCCATTGCTTTTGTCAGATTTGTCAAAGATCAGATGGTTGTAGATGTGTGGCGGTGCCTCCAGGGCCTCTATTCTGTTCCATTGTTCTATATCTCTGTTTTGGTACCAGCACCATGCTGTTTTGCTTACTGTAGCCTTGTAGTATAGTTTGAAATTAGGTAGCATGATGCCTCCAGCTTTGTTCTTTTTGCTAAGGATTGTCTTAGTTATGCGGGCTCTCTTTTGGTTCCATATGAAGTTTAACGTGGTTTTTTTCAGTTCTGTGAAGAAGGTCATTGGTAGCTTGATGGAGATAGCATTGAATCTATAAATTACTTTAGGCAATCTGACCATTTTCACTATATTGATTCTTCCTAACCGTGAGCGTGGATGTTTCTCCATCTGTTTGTGTCTTCTCTTATTTCCTTGAGCAGTGGTTTGTGGTTCTCCTTGAAGAGGTCCTTTACATCCTTTGTTAGTTGTATTCGTAGGTATTTTATTCTCTTTGTAGCAATTGTGAATGGGAGTTTGCTCATGGTTTGGCTCTCTGTTAATCTGTTATTGATGTATAGAAATCCTGGTGATTTTTGCACATTGATTTTGTATCCTGAGACTTTGGTGAAGTTGCTTATCAGTTTAAGAAGATTTTGGGCTGAGATGCTAGGGTCTTCTAAATATACAATCATGCCATCTGCAAATAGAGAAAATTTGACTTCCTCTTTTCCTAAATGAATACCCTTTATTTTTTTTTCTTGCCTAATTGCTGTGGCTAGAACTTCCAATACTATATTGAATAGGAGTGGTGAGAGAGGGCATTCTTGTCTAGTGCCAGATTTAAAAGATAATGCTTCCCGTTTTTGCCCATTCAGTATGATATTGGCTGTAGGTTTGTCATAAATAGCTTTTATTGTTTTGAGATATATTCCTTCAGTACCTAGTTTATTGAGGGTTTTTAGCATAAAGTGTTGTTGAATTTTGTTGAAGGCTTTCTCTGCCTCTATCGAGATAATCATGTGGTTTTTGTCTTTGGTTCTGTTTATGTGGTGGATCATGTTTATAGCCTTGCGTATGTTGAACCAGCCTTGCATCCCTGGAATGAAACCTACTTGGTCGTGACGGATAAGGTTTTTGATGTGGTGTTGCAATCAATTTGCCAGTATTTTATTGAAGATTTTTGCATCTATGTTCATCATGGATACTGGCCTGAAGTTTTCTTTTTTTGTTGAGTCTCTGCCAGGTTTTAGTATCAGGATGATGTTGGTCTCATAAAATGAATTGGGAAGGATTCCCTCTTTTTGGATTGTTTGGGATAGTTTCAGAAGGAATGGTACCAGCTCCTTTTTGTACATCTGGTAGAATTTGGCTGTGAACCTGTATGGATATGGACTTTTTTTGGTTGGTAGGCTACTAATTGCTGCCTCAACTTCAGCCCTTGTTA
This sequence comes from Cacajao melanocephalus, assembly GCA_963573385.1. Lineage (NCBI taxonomy): Eukaryota > Metazoa > Chordata > Mammalia > Primates > Pitheciidae > Cacajao > Cacajao melanocephalus. The sequence goes on from CAUYLG010039595.1 coordinate 4,960, forward strand.
TTGGTCTGTTCAAGGTTTCAACTTCTTCCTGGTTTAGGCTTGGGAGGGTGCAAGCGTCCAGGAATTTACTCATTTCTTCCAGGTTTACTGGTTTATGTGCGTAGAGTAGTTTGTAGTAATCTCTGATGGTAGTTTGTATTTCTGTGGAATCAGTAGTGTTATCTGCTTTATTGTTTTTTATTGCATCTATTTGATTCTTCTCCCCCCCCCTTTTTTATTAATTTGGCTAGCAGTCTGTCTGTTTTGTTGATCTTTTCAAAAAAACCAGCTCCTGGATTTATTGATTTTTTGAAGGTTTTTTTTTTTGTGTGTCTCTATCTCCTTCAGTTCTGCTCTGATCTTAGTTATTTCTTGTCTTCTGCTGGCTTTTGAGGTTTTTATCTTGCTCCTCTAGCTCTTTCAATTTTGACAATGAAGTGTCAATTTTAGATCTTTCCTTGCTTCTCATGTGGGCATTTATTGCTATAAATATTCTTCTAGAGACTGCTTTAAATATGTCCCAAAGATTCTGGTATGTTTTGTCTTCATTCTCACTGGTTTCAAAGAACATCTTTATTTCTGCCTTCATTTCATTGTTTATCCAGTTGACATCCCATAGCCAGTTATTCAGTTTCCATGAAGCTGTGTGGTTCTAAGTTAGTTTCTTCATTCTGAGTTCTAATTTGATTGACTTGTGGTCTGAGAGACTGTTTGTTATGATTTCCATTCTTCTGCATTTGCTGAGGAGTGATTTACTTCCAATTATGTGGTCAATTTTAGAGTAGGTGCAATGCGGTGCTGAGAAGAATGCATATTCTGTGGATTTGGGGTGGAGATTTCTGTAGATGTCTATTAGGTCCTCTTGGTACAGATCTGAGTTCAAATCCTGGATATCCTTGTTAATTTTCCGTCTCATTGATTTGTGTAATATTGAAACTGGAGTGTTAAAGTTGCTCACTATTATTGGGTGGGAGTCTAAGTCTCTCTTACGTCATTAAGAACTTGCTTTTTGTACCATGGTGCTCCTGTATTGGGTACTTATTTATTTAGGATCATTAGCTCTTCTTGATGTATTGATCCTTTTACCATTATGTAATCCCCTTCTTTGTCTCTTTTGATCTTCGTTGATTTAAAGTCCATTTTATCAGAGACTAGGGTTGCAACTCCTGCTTTTTTTTTGCTTTCCATTTGCTTGATAAATCTTCCTCCATCCCTTTATTTTGAGCCTTGCATGTGAGATGGGTTTCCTGGATACAGCACACCGATGGGTATTGGCTTTTTATCCAATTTGCCTGTCTGTGTCTTTTAATTGAGGCATTTAGTCCATTTTACATTTAAGTTTAATATTGTTATGTATGAATATGATCCTGCCATTTTGATACTAGCTGGATGTTTTGCCTGTTAGTTGATGGAGTTTCTTCATTGTGTCAATGCTCTTTACCATTTGGTATGTTTTTGGAGTGGCTAGTACTGGTTGTTCCATTCCTTGTTTAGTGCTTCTTTCAGGAGCTCTTGTAAGGCAGGCCTGGTGGTGATGAAATCTCTCAGCAATTGCTTGTCCATAAAGGATTTTCTTTCTCCTTGACTTACAAAGCTTAGTTTGGCTGGATATGAAATTCTAGATTGAAAGTTCTTTTCTTTAAGGATGTTGAATATTGGCCCCCACTCTCTTCCGGCTTGTAGAGTTTCTGCAGAGAGATCCTCTGTGAGTCTGATGGGCTTCCCTTTGTGGGTAACCCGACCTTTCTCTCTGGCTTCCCTCAGCATTTTTTCCTTCATTTCAACCCTGGTGAATCTGACAATTATGTGCCTTGGGGTTGCTCTTGTTGAAGAATATCTTTGTGGTGTTCTCTGTATTTCATAGACTTGAATGGTGGCCTGGCTTGCTTGGTTGGGGAAATTCTCCTGGATAATATCCGGAAGAGTGTTTTCTGGCTTGGATTCATTCTTGCTGTCACATTCAGGTACACCTATCAAACGTAGATTAGGTCTTTTCACATAGTCCCATGTTTCTTGGAGGCTTTGCTCATTTCTTTTCACTCTTTTTTCTCTATTCTTGCCTTCTAATTTTATTTCATTGAGTTGATCTTCAATCTCTGATATCCTTTCTTTTGCTTGGTTAATTTGACTATTGAAACTAGTGTATGCTTTGCAAAGTTCTCATGCTGTGTTTTTCAGCTCCATCAAGTTGTTTATATTTTTCTCTAAGCTGTTTAATCTAGTTAGCATTGCATCTAATCTTTTTTCTACATTCTTAGTTTCTTTGCATTGGGTTAGCACATGTTCTTTTAGCTCTGAGAAGTTTATTATCCACCTTCTGAAGCCTGTCTTTGAATTCATCAGATTCATTCTCCATCCATCTTTGATTCCTAGCTAGTGAGGAGTTGTGCTCCTTTGGAGGAGGAGAGGCTTTCTCGTTTTTGGTGTTTTCATCCTTTTTTCACTGGGTTCTTCCCATCTTAGTGGCTTTATCTACCTGTGGTCTTTGTAGTTAGTGACTTTCTGATGGGGTCTCTGAGTGGACGTCCTTTTTGTTGATGATGAAGTTATTTCTTTCTCTGTCTTAGTTTTTCTTCTAACACTAAGGCCCCCCTGCTGCAGGACTGCTGGAGGTCCACTCCAGATCCTGCTTGCCTGGGGATCACCCGTGGGGACTGCAGAACGGGTAGGGTTGCTGCTGGTTTCTTCTTCTGTTGTCTTCATCCCAGAAGGGTACCTGCCAGATGTCGGCCTGAGGTCTCCTTTATGAAGTTTCTCTTTGGGTATATGAGGGTTGGGGAGCTGCTTGAGGAGACAGTCTGTCCCTTATAGGAGCTCAAGTACTGTGCTGGGAGCTCCACTGTTCGGTGCAGAGCTTCTGGGCAGGTACTTTTAAGTCTACTACAGCAGAACCCATAACTGCCTCTTTTCCCAGGTGTTCTGTCCTAGGAAGGTCAGCTTTATTTATAAGTTCCTGTCATGTTGCTGCTTTTTTCATAGATGGCCTGCCCTGCACAGAGTAGTCTAGTCACAGTCTGCCAGCAGAGGTGTTGGTGTTGCTGAGCTGCCACAGGTTCTGCCCAGCTGCTGTGTGAACTGCCTCAGTAGTGGCAGACTGCCTCGATAGTGGTGGTTGCACTTCCTTGCACTGAGCTGGACCATCCTGGGTCCAGCTGCACTTGCTACAAAACTCTCAGTCCAGAGGGCTTTAGACTGCTTGTTTTGTGGAGGTGGTACCTCCCAAGCCAGATTGTCTGGCTCCCTGTCTCTGCCCTCTCCCTTTCACTTGAATGGGCGGCTCTGTCTCCCAGGCATTCCAGGCACAAGTTGAAATGGCTGCCCAGATTTGTGTGAGTTTCTGTGCACCAATCTGGCACTGGCTGAAACCGCAATGCTGAAAACTCATGGCGCTTTTTGGCCCAGGAATCTCCTGGTCTGTGGGCAGTGAAAATTTGTTTAGAAATGTGGTGGGTACTCACCCTGTGCATTGTTCTTGCTGGGAACTGCACTCTGGAGCTGTTCCTATTTGGCCATCTTGGATCCTCAATATTCTTTTTGTAGTATTTGTTTAATTCACATTTTTTAATTTTGCATTTTGAAAAACTTTTCCACGTTTATTTTACATTTCATACCTGAATATTTCATTATCTGAAGTTTGTAAGGAGGTGTCTTATTTTATTCTTTATTATTTTTAGTGATTCTTAGTAATGGTTTATTTCCTTTTGCTTTTATCGTTTCTTTTTCTAAATTGTGATCTTCTATTTAGTGGGGTTTTATCTATGAGAATCCTGTGTGTCTGGATATGAAAATATCCCTCCCAAAGAGTTCTGTTGGGCTCTTCAAATACTCAGGGATATTGCTAACCTGAATCAGGAACTCAAACTCATGTGAGAGTGCATATGATGAGGAAGTTGTAGAGAAGAACCTGAAGATAGAAAAGTGTCTTACCCTCTTTCTTAAGGGTTCACTTCTTTTCTTTTTAAAATTCATCCTTTAGCAAAGGTGCAGTTCCTTAAGAGAACTGTTACCTTTGTGGGGTTCCATTGCCAAGCCCTCCTTTTGTGTGCCTGTATTAGTCTGTTCTCATGCTGCTAATAAAGACATACCTAAGACTGGGTAATTTACAAAGGAAAGAGGTTTAATGGACTCACAGTTCCATATGGCTGGGAGGCCTCACAATCATGGCAGAAGGGAAATGAGGAGCAAAGTTACCTCTTACATAGTGGCAGGCAAAAGAGCTTGTGCAGGGGAACTCCCATTTATAAAACCATCAGATCTCATGAGACTTACTACTATGAGAACAGAATGGGGGAACCACCCCCATGATTCAATTATCTCCACCTGGCCCCGCCCTTGACACATGGGAATTATTACAATTCAAGGTGTGATTTGGGTGGTTACAGAGACAAACCATATCAGTGCCCAATCATATGTCATCTATGTTATGAGGCAATTCACATTGCAGCTTTTTAGTTACGAAGTCAGAATGGGCACGCTAGCATTACTCACAAGTTTCTACCTCTTGTTTCCTGTTCCTCATGCATTTTGATACCTGATATTTTCTTCTGTTTCTCTAGTTTTGCACTTAAAATCGTGGGTGAATATTTTATTCAGCATTTCAGGAAACAATTTTCTGGATATTTAGCCTGCCACATTCCTAGAAATAGCAGTTCTATATCACATTATATAGGAGGCATTTTTACATTAAAGCATTACAGCCTGTTCAAAGTTCAATTTAAAAATTAAAAGTTTTCAATTAATATCAACAGAATATGAGGAGAATACTTTGAAATGGCTTTACTGTTTTCATCCAGTAATATTTTTTTCCTAAATGTGCTTGTGTGTTGGTTTTGTTCCTACCTCATTATTCCTTATATATTAGCTATGAAATAAATCTTTGAAAATATTATCCTTAGAATAAAGGGTAACACACCTTAGGGTGTGTATGTTTATGCTGTTAAATTCAATCAGTCCTTGGTCACTGAGCATATTCTACAAATTAACATTTTTAAAATGTAATTCAAAATTCCTACTCAGTCTTTTGCTGAGTAGCCAGGTGAACATATACAATCTACCAGAGGGTCAATGTCTAGGCTGGGATTGCTCAGAAGAAAGAAAGAATCTCAGACACATTTTTTTCATTTGTTATTGCAGTGTTGCTGAAAATAGATTTTTTAAAAAACATATACCATCCCACACTTCATTCTGTAGCTATATTCATTAGACACCACATGATGCCAGATTTCAGTGCTTGGCATTCCAAAAAATACTTGTGTTTTTTTTTTAAACAAGATTATGACAAACGTGATATATTAAAAATAAATTTATATAGAGCATGGTGTTTATTAATTTAAAAAGCAAAACCTGTATTTTAGAATTAATATAAATTTGTATTTTAAACCACAATATTTCTTTAGTTTTTTTAACCAACATAGATTATTACTCCAGGTGTCTGAATTACAGCTGCCAAAAATCGTTAAAATCGTTATATTTGACAATTGTTTTCTGATACTGAGTCCAAAAGAAGAAAGATAATGTAGAAGTTTATCCAAATAAGATTCTACGTAGTTCAGTAGCACACACCAAATCGTATCACATTTAGTGTCAGATTGTTTAAGGGCTCGGATAAACTTTTTTATTTTTGCACTTTACTCTGAATGTAAAGATTTGATTTTTTTTTTTTGAGACAGAATCTTCCTCTGTCACCTAGGCTGAAATGCAGTGGGATGATCATACCTCACTGCAGCCTCAAACTCCTGGGCTCAAGGCTTCCTCTGGCCTTGGCCTCATGAATAGCTAGGCTCACAGGCCTGTGCTAAGATGCCCAGCTAATTTAAATTTTTTTTTTTTACTTTGGTAGAGACAACAACTCCCGTTGTTTCCCCAGGCTGTTCTTGAACTCATGCTCAAGCAGTCCTCCCTCCTCTGCCTCCCAGAGTACTGGAATTACAGGTAAGAGCCACTGTGGCAGACCTGAAGATTTAATTATATTTGTCCTCTCATTAGTATCTTGCCTTTGATGAAGTGAGTAGTTGGTTCTTTTGGACTCCAGGTGGAGGCGGGAAGGGTGAGAAGTTGTTTGTGGGTGTAGGATGGGAGTAGGCCTCTGAGATCACCTAAGAGAAGCCATTTTCTCCGGGGCAGGGGTGGCCAAGGGAGTGTCTACACCGTCAATTGGATGTGAACTCATCCTGAAGCTCTATGAGAACAGACTGGAAGGACACCCCAGGTGAGGCTTGAGACCCAGACCTGCAGAAGGTGAGGGGAAGCTGGTACTGGGCACGTTTAGTGTCAGCACAAGAGAGCCTCCCAAGGAGACAAGAGAGAACAAAATCAACATGGGATATTGGCCACATCCGGAGGACACCACCAGGCTTGCATCTGTGTCCAGCCCCTCTCCCCTTTCTCACAGAGAAAACTCAGAGCCACTATAGGGAAGGGAGTCGCAAAGAAGAAGGGCAAGGATGCCTACTCTTTCCTGCTCCCAGGGTCCCTCCTCCAGCCCACACTCCCAGAAGCAGGCCTCAGCTGGGAGCAAGAGTGAGTTTCGAATGGGAAAACTATGGAATTGACTCCATAGGACTTTTAATTCAAAAACAAGAAGGTTGCTTGTCTGAAAATGACCTGAAGTCTTTTTGTTACCTGTCACTGACTGGAAAAGTTATGAAGCCTGGGCAAGTTTCATTCAAAGTTTATGGAATAAATGGCCCGCACTATGGGTTCAAGGGACAGTAAAAAGAAAACCAAAAAATGATACTGATTTATTAAGTAAAGTTTTCTCAATAGATAGTTAAGAGCTGGCTTTGTGTTAAACTTGAAGATCTAGAAGATCAGATATACAGATCTTTCTTATTAAAACAGACATCTAAACTTCTGTGTGATATTATAGTACATGAAGTATCATAGATTATTTAATGGGCATGTGTATGTAGCTTGTGCTGTGCAATGTTACAATTAATTGATGGATTAATTTATTGACTCATTCATTCACTGATTCAACAAGCATGTAGTGAGCATTGAGTACGTGCCATCTCCTCCTAAGAACTTGGCAGGGAATAAACAGACAATTTGTTTGCCCATGGACTTTCTACTATCAGGAAATAGACATCCTTAGGGTACTGTTGAGAATAGACAAGTACCATAAATTCCTGGTGGAGGAACTGTTGGATAAAAGAGCATGTGTTTTTGAAATTCTGCTACATGCTGTTAAACAATTGCCATCCAAAATGTCATCCCTGTTAACAAACGCATCACCCATATAAGGGATTGCTGTTTCCCAACCCTTCACCTATGTGCTATTCATATATTTTTAAATTTTGCAAATTTGATTCTTAAAGCTTGTTCTCAATGTCGTTTTATATTTCATTCTTTTACCTGTGAGAGAATTTGGACATCATTTTATAACTTTATTTGCCATGTTAAGTCTTCCATGATATAGCTATTCATAGCCTTTGGCGTCATATTTCCCTCCAGTTGGGCTGGTCATCTATTTCCCTATAGTCTTTCATCAGACTTTTTATTTGTTTCCATATTTTCTGTTTTCATTTGAAGTTTTCTGTTCTCTCAGAAAGATCTTGCTTATTTCACGTTTATAAATACTTCCTGTAATTATAGTTAATTTTGTAAGTTTAAATCCTATAGTAAGTAATCTTTTTTCTCTTTTTTTAGCAACATGAAACAATCCTTTTCGCCACTGATTTGAATAACCATTTTCATCATATTCTCAATTTCCATTTGTGTTTAGGTTTCCTGCCATTTAGTTGTTCTTATTTTTACCTAATTCCAAATGTATTTGTTGTAGCTTCATAATATTCCTATCTGTCAATATATGTTTCAAAAATAGGTCATTTTAAAATTTGTTCATTTTGAAATACTTTCAGACTTTTAAAAAGTTACATAAATAATATAAAGAGGTTCTTTATACCTTACCCAGCTTTCCCAATGTTAAACTCTTAATAACCATAGAATGATTAATTACACTAGGAAATTAACATTGATGTAATGACACTAACTAATCTACAGGCTTCACTCATGTTTTGACCATCTATTCAAGTTACTGATTCAGATTGCTATCCAGGATCCCTGTTGCATTTATTTGTTCTGTCTCCTTGGTCTCCCCCAATGTCAGCTGTTTATTTGTCTTTTGTGACGTTGACTTCTTTCTAGAGTATTGGTTATTTAATTAGATGTCTCTAAATTCAGATTTGCCTGATATCTCCTTATGATTAAATTTAGATTATGTATTTTTTTTGGCACAAATACCACAAAAGGATGTCTACCCTCGTGAGTGTAGGATGTCGGGAAGAACACGTTACTTTCTACATCTTATTACTGATTACCTTCTATCACTTGCTGGTGTCTTCCAAGCATAACCACTGTAATGTGGTTTTGCCCTATCTAATTAGGATCTTGGGCAGTATTTTGAGGCTATGCAAATATCCTGATTCTTATAATTTTTTAACTCACTAATTTTAGCATCCATTTATGATTCTTTGTAACAGTTATTACTGTGGTGTTTGTCAAGTGTCACTTTTTTTTTTAATAAGGATTGTGTTTTTGTATTTTTATCTCACACAACAACAACAATGAAGCAAAAAACAGGCTCTGGGAACATTGTATGTGGTTTAATTTGGTTCGTTGGGCAAAGCCATGTCACCAAATGTCATATTTTAGGTTGTACAAATAAACATCTAAGAAAATTCAAATACCTGAAGGTCTATTTCAATGACCGTCAAAAGACTATTTTTATTACAAAAATAATAAGCATAGTTAATATTAAATATTATCCATAATATTAAATAATACCATAATAAGCATAGTTAACATTAAAGATGATTTGAGAACCTAGACTCATTTTTGGGTGGGGTCACAATATTTTTGTGATATATATAAATGTGATTGATGAGTTATTTTCAGATGTAAGCATCTAACCCATGTTTAAGCTCTCATGAAAAACATTGCTGGTATCTGTCATCTACCTTAAAAGTGGAATTTTAGACGAAAAAAATAATTGACAATTTTGTATTCTAAAAAACTTACCACTGTTCAAAAATATGTCACCCACTTTTCCTCCCATCAACAATAGACTGTTGGTAAAAAGTTATGAACTTTTAGATCTGTCATCTGTAAAATTTACTTGTGCTTTATTGGCTTAAAATATCTGCTAGGCAGCAATTGCCAGTCTAAAACTTAAATACACATTTCAAATCTAATTATTTGTCAAAGCAACTTGGCAAAAATGTTATTTTTTTGAACATCATCCAAAATTTTCTGTCTAAAACACATTTCTCTTAAAACTCACTGATATAAAAGACAAGTATGGGTACATTTTGCAGATTATTCAAAGAGAAAGAAAATGAGATATTTAGGTTGATGAAATAAGAGAACAGGCAATTACAATAGTGTAGACCTCTACTTCAAATTGTATTTTTTAAAAAATCAAATACTTTTCTGTGACTTCTATCTAACCTCTTCCACATAAGTAATTGGGATTGTATCACAACATTAGTATAGTATATTTGAACATTGTGATAAAATAAGAAATGTGTCAGTGACTTAGTTTTTGCATAATCGAGCTCATATATTTATAGCGAAACTAATAGTCTGAATAGTTGTTACTTTTTTCTTGGTCTCTTGTAGCAGAGTACCCTCTGGACATACAGCTTACCTGAGACTTTAACCTTGCATTTGTTACATCATCAATATTTTGAATTTCTTTGTTAGAAGAGTATAAGCTTAGCCTTCATTGATTAATACAGTTGCTAATATTTCCCCTCTCTCTTATAACAACTTACTTTCCTTAGACTAAATACTCAGATGTGGGACTGCTGGATCAAAGGTATGCCTATGTTAAGTTCTGCATTTTTCTAGAGTACTTTCAAATAAAAGGTATAGGAATTCACAGTCACAAGAACAACAAGTATCCCAGTATAAAATGCATTTTATTCATTCAGTGAACGCTGAATGCATCTACTAAGAGGAAAGATTTAGATTAGGAACTCTCAAATGTCTTGGTCTCAAAATTACTTTATACTCTTAAACAATATTGAGAACTCAAAAAAAAAAACTTTTGCTTAATGGGTTGCATCTGTTGGTATTTTCCACGTAAGCAATTCATATTGCAAAATTATCAATATCATTATGCATGATTAAGTCTTTTAAAAAGAGCAGTAGAAAATCTATTGCATAAATAAATTAAACATCTAAGAAAAATACCTGAAGGTTTATTTCAGGTATTCGAGGCAAGATAAATAATGTTTCTATAGAAAACAATCATGTTTTCCAAAACAAAAAATAACAGTGGGAAGAGTGGCATTGTTTTAATTTTTAAAATGTCTGCCTCACTAGAATATAGATGGATCTCACAGTTGCCTCTGCATTAAATCTGTTGCAATAATCACATGAAATGTGTCCTCCGAAAAAGTCTACTGTAAGCTGTGAGAGAATGAGAGCGAAGCAAAAAACTAAAGTCTTAGTATTATCATGGAAACACTTCTGACCTTTCAGTCAACTACCCACAAAATTTATAGAACTTATGGTCTGAATGTTGGTGTCCCCACAAAATTCATGTTGAAATCCTCACTCCCCAAGGTGATGACATCAGCAAATGGGGCCTTTACGGGAATGATTAGATTGTGAGGTCAGAGCCCTGAGAAATAGGATCAGTGCCCTTTTAAATGAGGCCTGAGGGAGTTCTTTCACCCTTTCTACCACCTGAAGACATCATGAGAAGGCGCCATATATAAGTCAGAAAGCAGTCTCTCACTAGACAGCAAATCTGCTGGCACCTTGATCTTGGACTTCCCAGCCTCCAGAACAATAAGAAATAAATTTTTGTTATTTAGAAGCCACCTAGTCTCTTGTATTTTATTTTGGCAGCCTGAATGGACTAAAACAGAGCTTATGGTTTAGATCATTAGCTACCGACTTGGGGGAATGGCCAGGTTGCAATAAATGAGAAAGCAATCCTAAGAGATGGATTATATAGATATATATAGTGTATGTAATATTTTAATATATATATTTTAATGTGTATATATTTTTATATATGCATCCATGTGTCTATATATGTGTGTATATATGTGCATATGTGTTTAACAGTGACACCTACTGTTAAATATACCACGAGAAGAATTCCAAAGGATGAAACTACTGCACAGATGCTTATCTCTGTCCAGGGTTGTCTAAACACTGAAGACGCTCCAGGAGAATTTGCCTCAGGACGTTAAGGTGATTTACCTGGGTGTTTTAGTTTGTGTTGCGGTGTAACAAATTACCCAAATGGAGTGGCTGAAAGCAGGAACCCTTTGTCATCCTTCAGCTCTGTAAGTCAGTTGTCTGGCATAACATGAGTGGTTCTCTGTTTGGGTATCACAAGGTTGAAATCCAAACTGAACAAAGGCCTCATCTAGAGGCTCTGGGGAAGGATCCTCTTCAGAGTTCATTCTGGTTGTTGGCAGAATTTGTTTTTTTGTGGGTATAGACTGACGTCCCCAATCTTTTTCTGGTTATGAGACTGGGCTCCCTTCGGCTCCTACAGGCTGCCCTCTTTCTTTCTGCGCAGCCCTGTCTACCTTCAAAGTCAACAATGAATAATTGCCTTACTTTGAATATCCTTCCACATTCCACCTTCTCTGACTCCTCATCTGCCACCACATGAAGACCATTCTCTGCTTGCAAAGGGCTCATGTGATTCAGACAGGTCCATACAGATTGTCTATCTTACAGTCAACTCAGCCATATAACATAATGTAATCACCAGATTGCTATCTCAGCATGTTTAGAGGTTCTACCCATACTGCAAAAGGAAGAGGTTATATATATATAGGCCAGGGTCATGGGTCATTTCAGTTTGTGCCAACCACAGTCAGTCAGGGCATCTGGTTAAACATGACGTGGTGGGCGGCCTCTGAGGTGGCCCGCTGTGATCTCCATTCTTGGTATTTACGCCCTTGTACATCTCTTTCCTCAAGCGACCTGGACCTAGTGACTCACTTTTAACAATTAGCACATGGAAAAAGGGATGAGATGAACACTGAATAAAAATGTGCACATTGATTCAAAGGTCACATGGACAAAGCACATTTAGAAACATTACTCTGTGAAGAAATTTCTGTGACATTGTAGTAGATGTTATGGAAATAGTGATCCTTGTGCCACTATCCAGACTGGAATAATATTTGTCACATAGTCACCAACTCAGTGGCTGCCATCATTGTCAATGCAGAGCACTAAGAAAGGACCAAATGCCCTAAGACTGAGAGAAGGAATCCAATTGAAGTGGAAATGTAGTTACCAGCAGAAAAGAGGTGGAAATATTGAGGGGTGGAGGTGGGATTTGGGGTTGAGGAAAACGATAGGAGTGTAGGAATTGTGAAAGCAGATGTAGGTGCACTTATTCTGTTTCAGTTCTTGACATTGGCAACCTGAAATTGTGAATGTTTATTCTTTATAAAGAGTGTTTACAAATTCTCTTTCCTGACAATGCTGAACCAAACTGATTGGATAATACAGTCTTAAATTTCTCTTCATACTTCATCAAAATTGAATTAATAAGAATAGCTACATAGTGCCTTCATACACATTCCTCAGTCTTCTTGAAAATGCTGAGGGGTGTGTGTTGCTTTAAAAATGTGTATCGTATGGTGAAATCTGGAATTAAACTCCTAACTTAAGGCTGAATTTAATAAAAAGCAAGAGGGGCAGCATGCCAGACCGACTTGATAGTGTGTTCGAAAATTCTATTTTATTTGCTTCTGCACTTCTCTGTCTTATGAAACCTGACTTTTTAAAAATTAAACTTAGATTCCCAACTCTGAGACTATATTCAGCATATTTTCTTTCTCCGCTTCTTTGCTTCTATTACTCCCCAGGGCCATCTTTGTCTCTTCCCCAGCAAGCCAACTTCCATTGCTGACCAAAATATGATACATCAAAATTTACCATCTTTCTGTGTTATTGCTTAGTTTCATTGCTCTATTCATTTTTACAATCTCCCACCAAACCCTCCCCTTTTTCTGTTTTTATATTTCTCTTCTCTGGAGGCTATTTTTTTCTCTTCTTATGTCTTGCACTAAATTTCTATTTTGAAAAAATACTTGTACTGCTTTTTTTCTTAATCAAGAGTCAGTCTGAACTTTAATACATATTCTCAGGCATTGCCAATTGACTTTACTGATTCCTGAAAATCACTCATTGGTTGTCAATTCTGTACCACTATCTCCTGGAGGGTGAGATCACTGACAAATGCCCTTCCTGAGAACAGTTGGTATTGGATGGTTTAATCAGATTGTAGCTATTTTTTTTAGGTGTCCCTAAAGAATCCCTAAGTCTTTCTTTTTGGCCTCAGAAGTTTAGAGGTTTTCTTGGATTTTATACCATTAGAGCTGGAGATCATTCTGTATTTCCTCTCCTAAAGTCTCTGTGATAACTTCTTTCCCTATATTTTTATTTTCTCATAATGCTTATAATCATTCAGTTTATAATGCTTGTAACCATAAGCATTATATAGAAATATACAGATGTTAATATAGAAATATATAAATGTACTTATAACCATAAGCATTATAACGGCTTTCCCTATATTCTTATTTTGTTATAATGCTTATAATCAAAATAGATTCAGGTATGATCTATGCAACCTTAAAATTCATTAGGCCTGATGGTTTTAGATATGAGGATGATCCAAAATATTTGGTGCCGTGTATCTGGAAACCTTATAGTGAAAGTTATTAAATTCTAGGGAATCACAGGAAGAAATGTGGGAAGAAATTTCCAGGACAAAGAACAGATGTTATGGGGCAAGCTGGTTTGTTCTTTCTTATTCTATATATCTCTTACAAATATTGCCCTCTCTCCCACCCAAGCTTGATCATATATAGATGTTTGTGATTTTTAAAGAGGGATAAATTAGTGATGACTGTAGACATATCTAAAAATGTGTACTAAATATCACTTAAATCAGTTCTTATGATTGATTCAAGCTATGATTTACTATAGAATGTTTGAGTTTCCTGGTTATTTCCCTCTTTTCCTTTTTTTATGCAGATCAAACACTAGGTTCCACACCTAACATTGCTGATTTCATGAACTTGGAAGTGTGTGTTTTACACACTGGAGGAACCTGATTACAGTGCAAAATGTCTTCACAGCTAAGCGTTAATGTGGAAAATGGTGCTGTATTTTGGAAGACAACTGGAAAACGACACAACGCAAGCTTGGCAATACAGCAGTAGTGAAGCAGCTCATGATCAGCCTTGGAAAGCAGCAGAGAGATGGCGGGTAAAGAGTGGTTCAGGCCTTCTCTGATTTATACAGGAAAGTAATGTTAAAGTGGTGTTTGTACAAATGTTTAAGAACATAGTGGTCCTTATGGAAAAATAATATGGAAAGAAAAATTTCAAAAGAAAACTCTAAGATAGACCTATAAATTGATCATTTTGTTTTCAGAGAACTTGAAGGTGAATTTGATGCTTAGTTTAGTCAAATTAGAAGTCAAATAGGGCTATATGATTAAAATTCTGTAATGGAGCATAAGTTAAAAGTAAATCATCATTTCTATTAATCTTCCTATAAATCTGATGATAATTTTGTGGTACGCTGATTCATAATGTACATTAAAGTATAAAAACAGAAAATATTTTTAAGAAAAAGTGATTCTCCCACTATTAATATGAAAAGGAGAATGTACAATCAATATTTGGAGGAAAATTTATCCTTATGTACATATTTTATGTGTTGCATTAAGCTGCAGGACTTCCTTTGGCAAGAAAGATAAGGCCATCGGCAACTCTGGATACATGAAAAACAAAATAAAACAAGCAAAGAAACAAAAACGTCTGGGAGCAAAGAAACAAGAAACTTCTGGGATTTGTCAGATGATTATTCATTCTTGGTTTTATGGGGATGCATGGTCTTTTCAGTTGGACTGGCTTAGGAAATTAGAAGAAAGATCACTGCTAGTTACGCTATTCCATAAGACCAGGTTTGCATATTCTTGTACCAGTAAACAAACAATGCAGCCTCCAATAAAAGCTCAGGCATGGAAAATAACTATCATAGGATAAGAAGTCATTTAATATTTAATGATTTAATATCTTCTATGTAATTATTTGTATGCTCAACAGGTAAATTATTTGTATGCTCAACAAAAGTCATGAAAATTAGTCAAAAGAGGTAAATTTTAGAAAGACAATGAGAAGCAATTGATACTTTTCATAGAGAATGATGTCATCAATAATCTGTTTCATCATAATTGTGAGTGCAGAGAGCAGTTTTTAACATAATAATGCTGTCCTGATGGCAGGTCAACAGTAATTTTTTATTAACAATGGGTGAAGCAAAAATGTTTTCAAGTAATATTTTAATAAACTGCTGGACTCTAGAGAATTCTTTAATTTTTATATTTATTGAGCGGGCAAAATCAGTGTGGAGTTATAGTTTTCATGCAATTAATTTCACAAAGTTCCTATTCATGGGCTTGTGTAGTGCAGGTTCACATTACATATCGTTGGTTTTCATAGAAGAGGAAGATGAGAGATCATTAGTGAAAAGGTTTAGAATATCCTATGTTTAGGGAGTGTGATTATTGCATGGGAAAATAATCAATGAGTCAGGTTTAGAGAGTTAAGGATAGGGAAACCTGGGTGAGACTAGGGGAGAGAAGAGACATATTAAAGGGAAAATAGAGGCTTTGGTATTTCTGGAAGAGGCAGTTTTCATAGTCCTCAAACATTACTTCTCTCCTGCTATAATACTAGAAATCACCTGATTTCTAGCTGGATATGTGATTGTCTAGTGTAAACACTGTATTTCCCAGTCATGTAGGCAGTTAAGTGTGACTGTGTAACCATGTGTCCAAGGATTGTTCGAAGGGATGGCAGATGAAGAAATGTATGCAATGTAATGTTTATGCTCTTAACGGGAAATAAATTATCCTCTCCTTTTTATCTCTGGCTCCTCCTGTGTGCTGCAGTGCAGACATGGTATTGCACAACCTTGAATCATGTGGACAACTCTAAATACTGCAGAGTATCCTGAGGTCAGAAGGAACCATGTTCCTTTGATGACCTATATGGTAGAACTGCTATGTTGCCCTGGTTTACATGCCTCAAACTGTATGCAGAAGAATGATACATTTCTGTCTAGTTTAAACCATTGTTAATTTGGGTTTTTGTTACGCTAATATCTGAACCTACACCTTAACTAATGCAGCATTTATATGTTAAGCAATTCTAGGATTTTGTCTTTTTCTAATAATTACAGCTTTCTTAAGAGAGAAGACTGGCATTCGCATCTGTAGGCAGCCTTATTGTTTTTTTTTTATTTATTTTTATTTTTTTTATTGCAAGCTGGTATCATGCAAGAATGTAAAGGAAGGCCAGGGAAATGATAACAAATATTCTTCAAAAGTTCAACTCAATCTGTAAATTACTGTTTGGTAACCCTCTTTTGTCTTACCGTGGAAATTAATATCTAGTGACAAAAATTGGGGTATTTTTGAAACGCATAAGGATGGATGTGGCAAATGTAACATTTGAACCAAGTTAGGCATGAAAGAGAGCTCAACTGACAGGCAAATTAGAGATAGAAGGAAGTCAATATTGTAGGTAAATTGTGAATCTATGATATTGGCTAAACTTTTAAAGATTGACAGGTAATGGAAAAGAACAGGTAAGTAGGAAGGAACATTTCAGAATGTTCAGAATTCTTGAAAAGAAGAAATAAGGAAAGCAAATCCAAAATTAAGAGGTATATTAATGTGCTCTGATATCACATAATCGGGAGGATATTGAGGAAGAATAGCTCAGAGACAAAGAAAGAAATAGAAAAGAACATCAGAAAGCAAGTAAAGTTAACCAGTTATCATGATATTGTTAAAATGATTAGTCTTTCTAAAAGTAAGCAGGAATATGAATAGGTACATCCAATGCCCAAATTTCTAAATGCCCAGATTTATAAAGACCAGTCTCCAAAAAAGGGAGCAGAGCTCCTTGGAAAATTGGGGTTGAGGCAGCAAAAATACAAGATTAACCTGGGATATTTTGTGACGAGTAAGCAACTCCTTAGAAAAGAAAAGAAAAAGGTAAGAAAAGGGAAAATAAAATGGGCATGTCCATAGGACTTAAGAAACAACTTGAAAGAGCTGTCTGTAGATTAATCTGGAACCATGTGAATTACAAAATATTTATAGTATATGAATTTTAAACCAAATAACACAATAAATATCCATGACTCTATCCTGGTATAAATTAATGTTGAATGAATAAATAAGTAAATAAATAGAGGAGAAACAACATCTCCTTACAGAATAATCAGAATAATTCCATTCAACAAATGTGGGAAAAAAGGGGGAATTAGAAAATCACTGTTAGAGCACTACAATAATAATTGCTGCAGGCAACTTCCGTAATGAATGCTGAACCGATTAGGCTAGGATAAGCACGACATTTTTACAGCCTCAGAGTAATTTCCTCAAAGTATTTATTAATTACTGTGATGGTTTTAAAATATTTCATAGATACTTTCATATACTTCTTTCCAGAAGATGGAGCTTAATTCTTCTCCCTGTGTATGTGGGCTGGGCTTAGTGACCTGCTTCCAAAGACTAGAGCCTGCAAACAAGAAAGAAACAGTAATTTTACAGCGGAACCTGGAGAAACCACCTGCACCAAATGATAAAGATTAACATCACCAGTAGTAAGATATATCAACTTCATGTGCCCCCTAGTATGATGTGATAAGTAGGGCACATCATTTCTGTGTCATTCCTTTCAGAAACTATATAACCTTAATCTCATCATGAGAAAACAACAGACAAATCCAAATTGAGGGATATTTTACAAAATATGTGACCAGTGTTCCTCAATGGCAAAGCTATGAAAGATAAGAGGACTCAGGAACTGTCAGAGATTGGCGAAGACCAAGAAAAAAAAAAAAAGACAGCTAAAGGCAATGTGATATACTGGCTTGAATCCAGAAATATAAAAAGTACGTTAGTGGACTATCTGGGGAAATCTGAACAAAGTCATTTGTTAAAAATGTTTTGTCAATGTTTATTTCTAACTCTTAATAATTATACCATGAATATAAGCTGCTAGGTGAGCAGGATATGAGTAAAGGGTATACAAGAAAATTTCGAATATATTATCTTTGCAATATTTTTGTAAGTCTATAATGATTTTAAATTAAAAGTTTATAAAGATAAACATATTTTAAAAAATACCTATAATACTAAGGTCAAGTGCATAATTTCTTCACACTGTAGGAATCTCTAATTTCCATCTATAAATTACATGTGGGGAAGTGTTCAACTAGAATTGAAAAAAAGATCCAGATTATGCACTGTGATAGCAAAGTACTTGAGTCTGGGATTCAAAATAGTACCTAATTAAATTATGAAGAAAATATACAAGAAAAATACAAAAGATGTGTAGAAAAGAAAATTAGTATCCCAAATGAATAGTAATGAGTGGTTAGAGGCCAAAAAATAATTACATGTAGGCAACATCAAATTTAATTCAATTCTCAATTTGATAGATATTATGTTCTTGCCTTGCAAGGTAAAACATTGTTTTAACAGAAGAATTTATCAAATTTAAATGCAAATTCTAAAGAAGATGCTATATCATATCATGTGGAAAGTAAAATTTAAGAGAAAGTGAGGAAATGGAACTGAAGATGAAAATTTAGCAAAGTAATTTTGGAGAGGAATGTTTTTATATTCATTCATGACAGCATCATGGGCAACTGTCCTGACAGTCATAGAATACCTTCATCTCTAAAATGTATCTTCTGGTCTGAAGATAGCAGCCATAAATGTAGCATCAATGACATTGAATACTGAATTGAAACATGTGACTTTATGAGAACTTTTAGAGACAGCACATGTGATAGGTTGAATTATTGCCATGATGCTTTACTCCTCCCATTTCCACATGACTTTGTTGCTTCTTCCATCAGAGGTAGAAATATTATAATTCCCTGTGTAAAGCTTTCTTGGGTCAATTTAGTATTAGAAAACTTAACAGAAGCAAAGCCTTGAAGTGTATTTTGTGCCTTATGGCTTGCTCTCTTGCACTTTAGGGATGCATAACAAGAATGTGGCCCCAGCTGGTGTACTGGTCCCAAAAGGATGAGAGACACGTGGTGCAGATGTGGCTTCTACCTAGAGCTTAGAGGGAAGCCCTGAGGAGCCCAGCTCACATCAACCAAACTGCAGCCAACTCACACACATAAATGAGAATAATATTATTATATAAAGCTATGGAGAGAGTTTTATGGTGGTTTGTAATGTAGATTTATTATGGTAATAGGTGACTGTTACAGTAAGTTGCAATTGGTGTCTTCTTGCTTTAGTTTTGACATGGATTCAAATAAGAAGATTAAACTCCAAAGTGAACGATGTAAAAATCACTGTAGGGAGATATTATTAGAAATATGTCCTAGGACACTTGAACAGCTGTACTTGGTATATAGCATATCATATGCATATATTTATATATGTGTAAAGTATACTGTATATAAGTATATTCTATATGTTAATATATTATATAGTAATTATATTATACATGATATATTAATATATTATACATAAGTGTACTCTATATGTTAATATAGAGTATATATTAACATATACTATATATTTATATACAGTATATAATACATATATAAATACTTAACATGTTTTCTATAATATATAATCTATGTGATATGAAATATATTAATATTAATATATCAATAAAATGCATATTATATCATATATTTATAACATAATATATTGTATATATTTATAACATATAAAATATATACTATATGATATATTCATAATATATATCTATAGAACATAATATATATAACATATTGTATCTATACCATATATATTATATGTAACATATAATGTATCTGTAATATATAATATATATTTATAATGTATAACATGTATGATATATATGTTATAAACATTGTTTTAACAGAATAATTTATTAAATTTAAATACAAGTTCTACAGAAGATGCTATATCATGTAGAAAGTAAAATTTAAGAGAAAGTGAGGAAATGTAACTGAAGATGAAAATTTAGCAAAGTAATTTTGGAGAGGAACGTTTCTATATTTTATATTTTATGGTGTTTTGTAATGTAGATTTATTATGGTAATAGGTGACTGGTACAGTTACATATGTAATATATATACTATGTTATATATATAATATATATTTGCTATGTTATCGTATATATGTATAGTATATAATAAATCTGTAGTATATAATATAATATTGATAATATATTATTATAAATAAAATAGATATCATATATGTATAATATATTGTATATTTTAAATATTATATGATATATATTTATAATGTATA
>CAUYLG010039596.1:0-74342 GCA_963573385.1 Cacajao melanocephalus
AAATTCCTGAAATCAGACTTTCTCTCCTTCCCCACATCCAATCAGCACTTGCATTATTTCCTTTTCTTTTTCTAAATAATTCTTGAATCTGAACTTTCTGGTCTTTTTCTATTGTCATCCTGATCTAGATTATCACAAAATAGCCTCCAAAATCTAGCAGAAGACAAGAAATAACTAAGATCAGAGCAGAACTGAAGGAGACAGAGACACAAAAAACCCTTCAAAAAATCAATAAATCCAGGAGCTGGTTTTTTGAAAAGATCAACAAAATAGATAGACCACTAGCCAGATTAATAAAAAAGAAAAGAGAGAATAATGAAATAAATGCAATAGAAAACGATAAAGGGGATATCACCACCGATTCCACAGAAATACAAACTACCATCAGAGATTACTACAAACTCTATGCACATAAACCAGTAAACCTGGAAGAAATGAATAAACTCCTGGACACTTGTACCCTCCCAAGCATAAACCATGAAGAAGTCGAAACCCTGAATAGACCAATAACAAGGGCTGAAGTTGAGGCAGCGATTAATAGCCTACCAACCAAAAAAAGTCCAGGTCCAGATGGGTTTACAGCTGAATTCTACCAGACATAGAAAGAGGAGCTGGTACCACTCCTTCTGAAACTATTCCAAACAATCCAAAAAGAGGGAATCCTTCCCAAATCATTTTATGAGACGAACATCATTCTGATACCAAAACCTGGCAGAGACTTAACAAGAAAAGAAAACTTCAGGCCAATATACATGATGAAAATAGATGCAAAAATCTTCAATAAAATACTGGCAAACCAATTTCAACAGCACATCAAAAAGCTTATCCAACACTATCAAGTAGGCTTCATCCCAGGGATGCAAGGCTGGTTTAACATATTCAAGTCTATAAATGTAATTCACCACATAAACAGAACCAAAGACAAAAAAACACATGATTATCTCAATAGATGCAGAGAAGGCCTTTGACAAAATTCAACAGCACTTTATGCTAAAAACTCTCTATAAACTAGGTATCGATAGAATGTATCTCAAAATAAAAGCTATTTATGACAAACCCACAGCCAATATCATACTGAAAACTGGGAGCATTCCCTTTGCAATCTGGCACTAGATAAGGATGCCCTCTCTCACCACTCCTATTCAATATAGTATTGGAAGTTCTAGCCAGAGCAATCAGGCAAGAAAGAAATAAAGGATATTCAATTAGGAAAGGAGGAAGTCAAATTGTATCTATTTGCAGATGACATGACTGTATATTTAGAAGACCCCATCATCTCAGCCCAAAGTCTCCTGAAACTGATAAGCAACTTCAGCAAAGTCTTAGGATACAAAATCAATGCGCAGAAATCACAAGCATTCCTATACACCAATAGTAGACTAACAGAGAGCCAAATCAAGGATGAACTGCCATTCACAATTGCTACAAAGAGAATAAAATACCTAGGAATATAACTAACAAAGGATATAAAGGACCTTTTCAAGGAGAACTACAAACCACTGCCCAACAAAATAAGAGAGGACACAAACAGATGGAAAAACATTCCATGCTCATGGTTAGGAAGAATCAATATTGTGAAAATGGCCATACTGCCCAAAGTAATTTACACATTCAATGCTATCCCCATCAAGCTACTTATGACCCTCTTCACAAAACTGGAAAAAACACCTTAAACTTCATATGGAACAAAAAGTGAACCCACATAGCCAAGCCAATTCTAAGCAAAAAGAACAAAGCTGGAGGCATCACGATCCCTGACTTCAAACTACAGTAATCAAAACAGCATGGTACTAGTACCAATACAGAGATATAGACCACTGTAAAAGAACAGAGGCCTTGGAGGCAATCCCACACATCTACAACCATTTGATCTTTGACAAACCTGACAAAAACAAGCAATGGGGAAAGTATTCCCTGTTTAATAAATGGTGTTGGGAAAACTGGCTAGCCATGTGCAGAAAGCAGAATCTAGACCCCTTCTATATACCTTATACAAAAATTAACTCCCGATGGATTAAAGAGTTAAACATAAGACCTAACACTATAAAAATCCTAGAAGAACACCTAGGCAAAACCATTCAGGACATAGGCATAGGCAAGGACCTCATGACTAAAACACCGAAAGCATTGGCAACAAAAGCCAAAATAGACAAATGGGATCTAATTAAACTCCAGAGCTTCTGCACAGCAAAAGAAACAAATCATTAGAGTGAACTGGCAACCAACAGAATGGGAAAAAAATTTTTGCAATCTACTATCTGACAAAGGGCTAATATCTAAAATCTACAAAGAACTAAAACAGATTTACAAGAAAAAAACAAACCCATTGAAAAGTGGGCAAAGAATATGAACAGACACTTTTCAAAAGAAGACATATATAAGGCCAACAAACATATGAAAAAATGCTCATCATCATTGGTCATTAGAGAAATGCAAATCAAAACCACATTGAGATACCATCTCACAAGTGTTAGAATGGCAATCTTTAAAAAATCTGGAGACAGCAGATGCTGGAGAGGATGTGGAGAAATAGGAACACTTTTACACTGTTGGTGGGAGTGTAAATTAATTCAACCATTGTGGAAGACAGTGTGGTAATTCCTTAAGGACCTAGAAACAGAAATTCCATTTGACCCAGATATCCCATTACTGGGTATATATTCAAAGGATTATAAATCATTCTATTACAAAGACACATGCACACATATGTTCACTGCGGCACTGTTTACAGTAGCAAAGACGTGGAACTAACCCAAATGCTCACTGATGAAAGACTGGACAAAGAAAATGTGGCACATATACACCATGGAATACTTTGCAGTCATAATAAATGATGAGTTTGTGTCCTTTGTAGGGACATGGATGAATCTGGAAACCATCATTCTCAGCAAACTGACACAAGAACAGAAAATCAAACACTGCATGTTCTCACTCATAGGAGGGTGTTGAACAACGAGAACACATGGACACAGGAAGGGGAGCATCACACACTGGGGTCTGTTGGTGGGGACTAGGGGAGGGACAGCAGGGGGTATGGAGTTGGGGAGCGATAACAAGGGGAGAAATACCAGATATAGGTGACAGTGGGATGGAGGCAGAAAACCACATTGCCGTGTATGTACCTATGCAAAAATCCTGCATGTTCTGCACATGTACCCCAGAATTAAATTGCAATAAATATATATATTAAAGAAAGAAAAGATTAAAAAAATAAAAAATAAAATAATAATAATAAAAAATAGCCTCCAACAGGATACCTAACTTCATTCTTATATTCTTCAAATCCTCTCTAAATATCTGAAATAATATATAATAAAAATGAACCATTATGGCCATTTCCTTCTTCAAATGCATCTCAGTTTCCTGCTCATGTTATTCTTCTCAGCATAAGAAATAACATCCTCTACAGTGTGACCCTTCCCTGTTCTCAAGCTCCTTTGTCACATTCTCTGTCTTCCTCTTATGCTACGGCAATGCCCAACTACTTCTTCATTTCTACCATGACATGCTATTTTGTGTCTGAGTCTTTTTGGCATGCTACCCCACTGACCCCACTTTCCATCACCTCCTTTCTTGATTATTAGAGGTAGTAAACATCATCTAGGTAGTTTTTCTTGATGGCATCCTCTCTCAGCCCGTTTCACCATTCTCCAAGGCTTCTATAAAACTGCAGGTTTATTTATATTCATGTACTTTCTATATTTTTAAAATTTATTAATTTGCATGTCTATCTCTGCCAGAAGGGGAACTTCTAGAAAGCAAGGTCTATGTCATGTAAGTCCCTATATGCCAGACACATAGAAAAACTCAACAAATACTTATAAATGTGAGAAAATGTTGGTAACAGAGATGATATGGAAAACATTATACAAATATAAACAGAAAGAAATGATCGAGAGATGGAAGAAGCAAGTCATTTGTAAAAATGAGGTTAAAATGGAAGGGAAAGGATAATTGATGATATTTTGATAAAGAGGGTCCTATCTCAAAGATAAATGTTGAAAGGAGAAACAGAAGAAGTATAGACAAATAATGAGAATACGGGTAGGCACAGTGGCTCATGCCCGTAATACAAGCACTTTAGGAGGCCGTGGAGAGTGGATCACATGAGGTCAGGAGTTCGAGATCAGTCTGACCAACATGGTGAAACTCCATCTCTACTCAAAACAGAAAAATTAGCCAGGCATGGTAGTACATGCTTGTAATCGCAGATACTTGCTAGGCTGAGGCAAGAAAATCACTTGAACTTGGGAGGTGACGATAGCAGTGAGCTGAGATTACGCCCCTGCACTCCAGCCTGGGCGACTGAGCAAGACTTCTGTCTCAATACAAAATAAAAATTAAAAAAAATTTAAAAAGCTAAAATAATGAGATTAGGTGGGTTGAAGAACAGGATTATTGGAGAACAAGATAAGAGAAGCAGACTGTGGAAATAAAAGGATAAAATGGACAATCTAATTACATTGAGGCGAGAGAAGTAGAAGAAAATAAACCAGAAGGTAGTGTTGACAAGTAATCTCCAAGGAAAGCAGTGAACATAAGTAGCCATCTGGGTAATGAAAAAAAAAAAAAAAGAGAGAGAGAGAAGAAATCTCAGAGTAATTAAGAGAAGAGATTTAGGGGGAAAATATGAAAAAGAAAGTAAAAAAAAATGTGATTTGGAAATATATTGGAATATTGACTTTTAAATATTGAACGCTTTCAAATAATGGATGCACATTGAACCCCAAATTAGCAATTCCACCGGCAATGTAGTCATTAAGCGAGCACTGTGGGGTTACTCATGCCTTGTTTTAGGTTAATTTTATTATACTTGTAGCTATAGTAAATGAGTTTTGCTCTCATCCAGAGCAACTGCAATTCAGTATGTGCCCTTTGCTATAACAAATGAGGCAGATTTGAAATATACACTGTCCTTTTCTGTCAATGCACTTTAAAAGACTGCGAGTGCCCACCGGCATCTTACAGTGTATGACTATACTAAGAGAAAAATGGAAGAAAAGCACCATGAGCAGATGTCCTGAATGCTGTCAGAGTAGGTGACATTTATGTGATATGACTCAACTTGACATCTCTCAGTATTCCATTACAAATCTGAGAGATTATGTTTTCACTTGCAGGCTGCAGTTGCCTCAGGTACCCAGATACTAACCCTGTTCTTCAGCAGAGGTCAGCCAATACTCATTAGTAAACACCAAACACAGGGAGGCCAGCTGGCAAACTGACACTCCTGAAATCTGGAATCTGCCTTTTCTAATCTTATTTTGTAGGAGGCATACCTCAAGGAACATCAAGATGTTAGTTAGTTAGGATGTGCCTAAAAATATAATAGGACTGTGTGTGTGTGTGTGGGGGTGTGTGTGTGTATGTTTTAATTAGGATTCCATTTTTTTATAATGACATTCTTTATCCAGAAAAATCAAAAGCAAACTAAACAAAAGTTTATATTTACTTAAAACAACACCTTTTAATGTTTGTTTATCTTGATTTTATTTTTAAGAAATTCCTTCTCATTTCTGGCAATGCAGAATATAATCTACTCTTCTCCCTACATGACCCACATCACTAAAACTGCACTTTGCGCCCTTTGGCTCTGTTGTAATATTATCCCACCATGAATTAGCTATCTATGATGACTGATCTCTGCTGTTTTTTTGGCCAAAATGTTTTTATCCTTTTTCTGCGATCAGCTGTTGACTATAAACTTTTTCATTATCCAACTATGGCATTATGTGGGTTCGCCCCATATTCTAAGTTTTATGGGATTCTGTAAAGAATTGTAAATTCCATACCAGCTCTGTCCTATGGTTTTTCTCCTGTCTGTTTACATTATGTTTTAGAGAATTGAAATTAATTTGAAAATAACAGTCACCATTTATTGTGTCCTCACTCTGTACCATACATTTTTATATGCATTATTATAAAATCACAGCAAACCTATCATGGATCTTCTTTCTTCATTTTAATGATGATAAAATTGGAATTGTGAGAGAGTAATTGATTTGTCCACACCACAATTAGTCTCTAATGACAGTCTCAGGATTCAACAATGCTTTGTTGGATTCCAAAGCCAACACTCAAGGAGAAACACTAGAAAAATAAACAGTAGCACTCTGGCATTTTCTACTATGCATGGTACTTTTATACATACCAGGGAAAACTCAAGGACAGAGATAATCTGATGGGATAATCAGAGGTAATCAATGCAACTACAAGTGTTACACACTAAGGGTTGTTGATGACACTGTTCATCTTTATAAGAGCATATTTTAGAGAGCATCCTATTTTCTCTGAACCTAAAAAAACAACTCAAAAATGAAACTACTCTATATTGGGAGGAAATTAAATTTGCCTTGAATAGATACTCCTGAGACAATGCTAGTTTTTATCTACCTAAACCTTAAAATATTGTATTTCTTTTGCTTTCTGTTCAAATAACATACTCTGAAAACTTATTGTGAGACTACATCCTCTGCTTCTTAATTGTCCTCAAAATGGAAAACATAAGGTGAAAACAGACTAAACAAAAATGTTACTAATTGTTACAACATTAAAATATTCTATATAGAAATATATTTATTCACTTTGATTTTGGTATCTCCCGTAGCATGCTAATGGGAACTTCTTTTTAATAATAGAAGGTGCTCTAACTCCTGCTTAAAAGTAAAATAAAAAAGAAAGTGTTCATTGCTTTAACCCTGTTGCTATCATGTATTTATACCTTAGGGCAGATGAGAGTATTGTGGTAGAGATTCAAAGCTAAATATCCTTTTTGGTTTCTTTTTGGGGTTTATACTGAAGAACTACTGAAAATGTGGGTCTTCCTTCTTCTAGGCTACTGAGCTCTAATCTAGAAACAAAATCAACCAACCAAACAAATACAACTGAGGAAAGTACAGCCGTACTCTTCATAGGTAAGGGATTCCATGGAACACCTATACAATATTCTTATTTCCAAGCCTATAATGATGATTTTTTATATTTTATTAAGTTTATCTAAAAGGAACATATAATGTACAAGAAAGATTTAAAGAGGAAGTGGCCAAGATAGCCGACTAGATGCAGCTGGTGTGCATGGCTCTCATGGAGAAGAATGAAAGGGGTGAGTAATACAGCTCCTTCAACTGAAACATCCAGCTATTCACTGGATCATTGGTACTAATCAAGGAAACAACTTGACCCGCAAGAGAACAAAGAAGAGCAAGACAGGACAACCATGCACCTGGGAGCAACACAGAGCAAGGAGAACCTCCCCAACCCAGGGAAGTGCTGAGTGAATGAACAGCCTCAGGAGACTATGCTTCTCTCACGGTTCTTTGTAAACCTCAGGTCAGGAGATCTTCTTGTGAACCTACTGCACCAGGGCCTTCAGTCAGACAGACAGAGCCACTTGGAGTCTTGGAAGAGCAGCTGCTTAGTCATGCGTGGAGACCCTGGAAGCTTAGATACTTGGACTTTCCAGCAAAAGAAGCTGCAGCTCCAACAAAGTGGGAGGTTAGACCCCCTTACATACAATAAACCAGAATCTCTGGGACACAGTTAAGGCAGTGTTAAGAGAGAAATTCATAGCACTAAATGCTCACACTAAAATTTAGAAAACTCTCAAATTAACATCCTAACCTGACAACTGAAAAAATTAGAGAAGCAAAAACATATAAACCCAAAGCTACCAGACAAGAAATAGGCAGCATCAGAGCTTAAATAAAGGAAATTGAGACACACAAAAAAATTCAAAAGAACAATGGATACAAAAGTTGTTTTTTTTGAAAAAAATAAGATAGGCTACTACACCTAGACTAATAAAGAAGAAAGGAGAGAATATCCAAGTAAACACAACTAGAAATGATAAAGGAATATTATTACTGGCCCCACAGAAATAAAAAGAACCATCAGAAACTACTATAAACACCTCTAGGCACACAAACCAGAAAACCTAGAAGAGATGCACAAATTTCTCTTCTCCTAGAAGAGACACATACACTCTCCCAAGACTGAGCCAGAAAGCAATTGATTACCTAAACAGATCAATAAGGAGCTTCAAAATTAAATCGGTAATAAATAGCCTATCAACCAAAAGAAGCCCAGGACCTGATGGATTCACAGCTAAATTATACCAGATGTACAAAGAAGAACTGGTACCATTCCTACTGAATCTATTCCAAAAAATTGAGGAGGAGGGACTCCTTCGCAACTCATTCTATAAGGCCAGCATCATCTTCACACCAAATCCTGGCAAAGACACACACAAAAAAGAAAATATCAGGCCAATATCCTTGATGAACATTGATGCAAAAATCATCAACAAAATACTTGCAAACTGAATTCAGCAGCATGCCAAAAGACTAATCCATGATGATAAAGTAGGCTTCATCCCTGGGATGCAAGGTTGGTTCAACCTATACAAATCAATAAATGTGATTCATCACAGAAACAAGACAAAAACCTCATGAATATCTCAATAGATGTAGAAAAGGCTTTTGATAAAATTCAACACTCCTTCATATTAAAAACTCTCAATAAACTAGGTATTGAAGGAACATACCTCAAAATAATAAGAGCCATCCTATGACAAATCCACAGTCAACATTATACCAAATGGGCAAAAGCTGGAAGCATTTCCCTTGAAAACCAGCAGAAGACAAGGATGCTCTCTCTCTCCTATTCAACATAGTATTGAAAGTCCTAGCCAGAGCTATTCGGCAAGAGAAACAGATAAAGGATTTCCAAATAGCAAGAGAGGGAGTCAAACTATTTCTGTTTGTAGACTACATGATTCTTTGTCTAGAAAACCCCAGTACTGGTCCAAAATCTCCTCCAGCTGATAAATTCAGCAAAGTTGCAGGATATAAAATTAATGTGCAAAAATCACTAGCATTCCTATACACCAACAATAGCCAAACGAAATCAGCAAGGCAATCTCATTCAAAACTGCCACAAAAAGAATAAAATACCTAGGAATACAGCTAACCCGGGAGATGAAAGATCTCTACAATGAGAATTATAAAATGCTGCTTAAAGAAATCAGAGAAGACACAAAGAAAT
Organism: Cacajao melanocephalus; assembly: GCA_963573385.1. Lineage (NCBI taxonomy): Eukaryota > Metazoa > Chordata > Mammalia > Primates > Pitheciidae > Cacajao > Cacajao melanocephalus. Next base: position 9,043 of record CAUYLG010039596.1, read on the forward strand.
GGAAAAACACACCATGCTCGTGGACAGAAATGACCAATACTATTAAAATGGCTATACCATCCAAGGCAATTTACAGATTCAATGCTATACCCATTAAGCTACCAACGACATTCTTCACAGAACTAGAAAAAACTATTTTAAAATTTATATGGAACAAAAAAGAGCTGAATAGCCAAGGGAATCCTATCCAAAAAGAACAAAGCTGGAGGCATCATGTTACCAGACTTCAAACTATACATGGCTATATTAATCAAAAATGCATGGTACTGGTACAAAACCAGATAAATAGACCAATGGAACAGAAGAGAGAGCCTAGAAATAAGGCCTCACATCTACGACCATCTGATCTTCAACAAAGCTGACAAAAACAAGCAATGGGGGAATGACTCCCCTATTCAATGAATGGTGCTGTGATAACTGGCTAGCCATGTTCAGAAGATAGAAGCTGGACCTCTTTCTTACACCACCTACAAAAGTCAACTCAAGATGGATTAAAGACTAAATGTAAAACCCTAAAACTACAAAAACCCTGGAGGAGAACTTAGACAATACCATTCTGGACATACGAACAGGCAAAGATTTTATGATGAAGACACCAAAAGCAATTGCAACCAAAGTGAAAAATGACAAGTGGAATCTAATTAAACTTAAGATCTTCTGCACAGCAAAAGAAACTATTAACAGAGTAAACAGACAACCTAAAGAATGGGAGAAAAATTTTGCAAACTATACATCTGACAAAGGTCTAACGTCCAGCACTGATAAGGAACTTAAATTTACAAGAGAAAAACAACCTCATTAAAAGGTGAGCAAAGGACATGAACAGACACTTCTCAAAAGAAGACACACATGTGGCCAAGAAGCATATGAAAACAAGCACAACATCACTGGTCATTAGAGAAATGCAAATTGAAACTGAAATGAGATACCATCTCACACCAGTCAGAATAGCTATTATTACAGAGTCAATTCTATTACTGGGTAAATACCCAGAGGAATAGAAATCATTCTATCGTAAAGACACATGCATGCAAATGTTCACTGTTGCAAAGACTATTCACAGTCACAAAGACATGTCATGGAATCAACCTAAATGCCCATCAATGACAGACTGTATAAAGAAAATGTGGTACGTACATACCATGTCATACTATGAAGCCATAAAAATGAGTGAGAGCATGTCTTTTATGGGAATATGGATGGAGCTGGAGGTTATTATCCTTAGCAAACCAATGCAGGAACAGAAAATGAAATACCACATGTTCTCACTTATAAGTGGGAGTTAAATGATAAGAACTTTCGAACACAAAGAAGAAAACACCACTCGAGTCTACTTGAGGGGGCATGGTGGGAGGAGGGAGAGGAGCAGAAAAGATAAGTATTGGGTACTGGGCTTAATACCTGGGTGATGAAAAAATATGTACAACAAATCCCTGTGAAGCATATTTACCTATGTAACAAACCTTCACTTTTACACCCAAACATAAAAGTTTTTTTCTTTAAAGCCAAACAGTATATAGGCTTTCATTTTCGTGTCTTTTCACACAGCCTACCTCGAGAAGATTTTTGGCTCTCACAGCTTTAACAATTATGTCTCTGAGAATAATTCCCAAATTTCGATCTATTATGAATATTCTCCTGAACCCTAGCTGCTCTTTCCAACAGGAAGTCAGATATTTTCACATGCACATTTTCTTTTCTGAAATCCAAAATATCTGATTTTGAAGTCTCTATTATCCTCAGAATTATCTTTTTTCTTTAATTCACACTTTGGTAAAAAAAAATAGCACCAATAGTTTTCTCCATTATCCATGCGCAACATATTAGAGTCATCTTAAAATGCTTGATATCCTCAGATTTTTTTTTTTTTTTTTTGAGAGAGAGAGAGAGAGAAAGAAAGAGTGTGTGAGAGAGAGTGTGTGTCTTGCTCTGTTGTCCAGGCTGGAGTGCAGTGGCAGATCATAGCCTGCTTAAGCCTCAAGATCCTGGTCTTCATCAAGTGATCATCCTGCCTCAGCCTTTTCACTAGCTGTGACGACAGAATAGGGCCACTATGTTTGGCTCCTCAGATTTTTATAAAATTAAGTTTCAATTTCAATCTTTTCATGATGTGTTCCCAATCCATACCATGCTATCTTCTGCTTCTTTTCTTTTTAACTGTGCCCTACATTCCATATTCCTTCTCTGGAGAATGCTGCTTCCACTTTCCCACCTGGTTAAGCTACTCATCCTGTCAGACTGAACTCAAATAGTTCTTCCTTTGTGAAATCTTCATTAATCCACAAGACATGGCTGTTTACTTCTTTTCTGGGTTCTTCTTACTTTCTTTTTTTTAAGAGATGGGGTCTTGTTCTGTTGTCCAGGTGGGAGTATAGTGGTGGAATCAGAGCTCACTGCAGCCTGGAACTTCTGGGCTCAAGTTTTCCTCTCGCTAAGCCTCTTGAGTAGCTAGGACTACAGGTATGGGCCACTATGCCCAGCTAATATTTCCTTTTTTATTTTTGTGGTAGGAGAGAAGAGTAGGGGTGTGGGGTCTCTCTGTGTTGCTCAGACTGGTCGTGAACTTTTGGCCTCAAGCATCCTCCCATCTCAGCCTCCCAAAGTGCTGAGAATAGAGGTCAGAGCAACTGTATCCAATTTGGGTTCTTATTTTTAAAATTTATTATTCCTCTAATTTCTGTAAGTCTTTGAGGACAGAAATTGAGTCCAATTTTTTGTTTTAAAAAGTTGGATTTTGTTTTTTACATGAAGACCAGAATCCTGTGTATAATAGATGATCACTAAATATTTTTAAATGCATGCATGAATGAATAAGTACATGAATAAACAAATACATCAATGAATCTTCAACTTCCTTATTCATTTCCCAGACTTCTTTCCACTGCCTTTTGCTTTTCCTTCCACCTATTTACTTGCAAAATAATTCCCCAGGTAATTTTAGTATCTGCTTAAACAGAAAAGCCAATGCTTTCATAAAATATCTTATACAAAATAATTCAGCTTATTTTTTCAAGTTCACAATATGTTGGTGAACTTTGAAAACATTTAATAATTTTCAAATAGTTACATGAAGCTGTCTACATATAGTTTTGAATTAATTCCCTACATGTGAGGATAAATTGTAATAAATTAAAAAAAAACTTTCAATGTTCAAAGGACTAAAGATTATATTTAGTATTCTCATTCCTGCAAATCACTTGTTTCCATTTGTATTTCTATATTTCTTGCAGACTATCAATTCCATCAGTTCAGAAACATGGTGGAACCCTTTCATAACATCTTAGGTCTCCCTTGTGGGGTATAAGAAATATTCTCCTGCAGATTATAATTAGATTGATAGGTTTCAGGGTATTTTCCTAAGTGAAACTCAGAAGTTATCCCCTCTAAAACATTTAATTGCCCAAAATATCTAATTAAAAATTATTAATGTTTTGGCCTCCAGAATGAAATTGTGCATCTTTTTTTTGTTGTTATTACAGATAGAGAAAAATTTTAAAGCCAGTAAAAATTCCATAAACTCGCACGTGATATGAATGCTATATTGATGGGAAAATCTAGATAAGTAAATATAATGATTTGAAAGCACAGAGTAAGGTCCCATGGAGAAAGTAAAATTACCAAAGAGCCATTTTGCCATTATATGAACAAACAGAACGCATTCTCACATTTTAAGTGCCATGATAATTACAATGAGAATGATAACTAACATTTGTATAGTTGCACCCAAATGACCAGTAAGATCATGCAGAAAGGACCTGGCTAATGAGCCTGTAACAGCCAAGGTATGGGCACTGAGATCAATTCTTATCCGTAATTAGGAAATATGGTCACAAAATATAAATAGGAAAGATTGCCTTTGAGGTGAGTACTTACGTGAAATGAAGGTTGGGGAGAGCAGAGGAAAATAGCTGTACTCAAGGTAGAGCATTCAGAGGTCAAAAACTTAGAGAAAGTGAAAGAAAGGTTTACTAGAGAGGGTCAAGTTCTCTCTCAGTGTGTACATGTGTTTGTGTTGTTTGTTGTTGTTGTTGTTGTTGTTTTTCTGAGACACAGTTTCACTCTTGTTGCCCAGGCTGGAGTGCAATGGCATGATCTTGGCTCACTACAACCTCCGCCTCCTGGTTAAAGTGATTTTCCTGCCTCAGCCTCCCAAGTAGCTAGGATTACAGGCATGTGCCACTACGCCTAGCTAATTTTGTATTATTTAGTAGAGATAGAGTTTCTCCATGTTGGTCAGGCTGGTCCCAAACTCCCAACTTCAGGTGATCCACCAGCCTCAGCCTCCCAAAGTGTTGGGATTACAGGTGTGAGCCACCATGTCTGGCTGTGTGGCTGTGTGTGTTGTTTAAATTAAAAGAGTCTTAAGCAATTACATATTAGACTAGCAAATATTTACTATCTCTGTCTCTCTGAGGATTCCTCCCTTTATAATATTTCCTAGTACAAATACGTGAGCATTAGGGAAAATGGGTGAGGCCCACAAACTGAAGCCCAAACAAAGGATAGGAAAAGTCTGTGGTTGGATTGATGCAGGGTTGAGATTTTGTATCATATGAGCATGAGAGACACACAGATCAAAATTTTCATGAGAGAGTAGTTAAAATATGGGCAAAGGATTCTTTCTGAATACGAAAATAAAGAATTAAGTAGCTAAAGAAACTGGAAGAGAATGACAAAATCTAAAATGAGACATGATGAGGCTGAAGATAAGGTATTAAGCTTTTTTGGAGATAGTTAGACATAGAAGTGGAAATTCAAAATTTCATCTATGAAAAAAATTATATGCATAGAGTATATTCATCAAAGTACTGCAGAAGAGCAAATAAATTCAAACTGCTTTAATTAAGAGTTCTCGAAACAGACAGCAAGAATAAGGCTGAAAATATTAGTTATATTCACAAAGGTCCATCCACTGAACTATCTCACTGTGTGTTTTTTTTTAAACCAGGTACTTTTAAACTCATTGCACCATTGGTTTAGAATACAAATGATCACAGATCACCTTTTTCTATAAAAATAACTATTTTGTTTTTGTTTTTAAATATGATTATTTCAATATTGTTTTTGTAACTACCTACCAATCACAATCTCAAAGAAATGATAATGAGTTACATTTCTGTTTTTAGGATGTTTCGCATACATTTTTAGTTTTATTTTTTAAACTTTGTATTGTTTATTTTTAAAATTTGTGGGTACATAGTAGGTATCTATATGTATGAGGTACATGAGATGTTTTCATATAGGCATGTGATGTGAAATAAACAGATCATGGACAATGGGGTATCCATACTCCTTTGAGTTACAAACAATCCAGTGATACTCTTTATTTTAAAATGTACAATTAAGTGATTATTGACTATAGTCATTCTTTTGCGCTATCAGATAGCAGGTCTTATTCATTTTTTCTATTTTTGTACCCATTAACCATCTCTGACTCCCTTAATTTTTAATTATTATGAATATATAATAGGAGTGCATATTGTACGGTGCATGTGATTTTTGATACAAGCATGTAACATACAATGATTAAATCAGGGTAATTGTGGTATCTACTGTTTATCATTTTTTTTTGTGTTAGGAACATTTTAATTCCACTTCTTTAGTTATTTTGAAATGTACAATAAATTATTGTAAACTATAGTTTCCCTATTATGCTACCAAATGCTAGATCTTATTCCTTTTATTGAATTACATGTTTCTACCCATTAACCATAGCTCTTTATACCCTCCTCCCCACTACTCTTCCCAACCTCTGTTAACTGTCATTCTCTTAATTTTCATGGTTTATTATTATTATTACTGCCACGTATTAGTGAGAACATATGATATTTTTCTTTCTGTGCCTGACTTATTTCACATAACATAATGTCCTACATTTCTATCCATGTTGTTCCAAATGACAGGATTTCATTCTTTTTATTGTTAAATAATACTCCATTGTGTATATGTACCACAATTTCTTTATCCATTTATCCTTTAATGGATACATAACTTGATTCCATATCTTGGCTATTGTGAATAAATGCTGCAATAAAAGTGGAAGTGCAAATATCTCCTTGATATGCTTATTTCCTTCATTTTGCATGGGTATCCAGCAGTGGGATTGCTGTATCCCATGCAAGTTCTAATTTTATATTTTGAGGAACCTCTATACTGTTCTCCACAGTGGCTACACTAATTTGCATTCACACCAATAGTGTAAAAGAGTTTCCCTTTTCCACATCCTCATCACCATTTGTTACTGCTTGATTTTGGGATAAAAACCATTTTAACTGGGGTGAGGTCACCTCAAGGTAGTTTTATTTTGCATTTCTCTGATGATTACTGATACGGAGTACTTTTTTTATATACCAGTTTGCCATTGGTATGTATCCTTTTGAGAAATGCAGATCTTTTTTTATATTTGTTTTATTGGATTGTTCTTTTCCTATTGAGTTGTTCAAGCTGCTTATAAATTCTGGCTATTAATCTCTTGTCAGATGGGTAATTAGCAAATATTTTTTTTTTCATTCTGTGAGTTGGTTCTTCACTTTGTTGATGGTTTCCTTTGCTGTGCAGAGAAGCTTTTTAGTTTGATGTGATCCCATTTGTCCATTTTTTTTGCTTTGGTTGCCTGTGCTTTTGAGGTCTTACTCAAGAAATCTTTGCTCAGACCAATGTCCTGGAGTGTTTCCCGAGTTTTCTTCAAGAAGTTTCATAGTTTGCAGTCTTAGCTTTAAGTTGTTAATTCATTTTGATTTTTGAATACAGTGAGAGATAGAGGTCAGCTTCATTCTTCTGCAAATGGATATTCAGTTTTCCCAGCACCATTTATTGAAGACACTCTCCTTTTCCCAATGTATTTTCTTGGCACCTTTATAAAAAATGAGTTGACTACAAATGAGTGGGTTTATTACTGGGTTCTCTATTCTTTTCCAGTTGTCTGTGTGTCTGTTTCTATGCCAGTATCATGCTGTTTGGGTACTATAGCTTTGTAGTATAACTTTAAGTAGGTAAAGTGATGTCTCCAGCTTCAGTCTTTTTCTCAGGATTGTTTTGGCTATTCTGGGTCTTTGTGATTCCATATAAATTTTAGGATTACTTTTTCTGTTTCTGTGAAGAATGTTATTGGTATTTTGACACAAATTTCATGGAATTTGTAGATTGCTTTGGGTGTATGAACATTTTAACAATATTGATTGTTAAACATCCATGAACATGAAATATATGTCCATTTTTTGTGTCCCTCTTCCATTTCTTTCATCAATGTTTTATAGTTTTTATTGTAGGGACCTTTCACTTCTTTGGTTAAGTTAGTTAATTCCTGGGCATTTTATTTTATTTGTAGCTATTATAATGGGATTCTTCTTGGTTTCTTTTTCAGACTGCTTGCTGTTGGTATATAAAACCATTGCTTGCTAAGGGTTTTTATACATTGATTTCGTATCCTGCAACTTGACTGAATTTATAAGCTCTAGTAAGTTTTGGGATAGTGTTTAGGTTTTTTAACATATAAAATCATATCATCTGCAAGCAAGGATAATTTGACTCATTACTTTTCAATTTGGATGACTTTTATTTCTTTCTCTTGGCTAATTGCTCTGGCTAGGACTTCTAGTATTATGTTCAATGAAAGTAGTGAAATTTGGAATCCTTGCCTTATTTCAGATGTTAAAGGAGAGACTTTCAGGTTTTCCCCATTCAGTGTGATACTAGCTGTGTGTTCATTATATATAGTGTTTATCTTGCTGACGTATTCTTTTTGAGGAAAAAATATCTACTTTTTGAGGGTTTTTACCATGAAGGGATGTTGAATGTTATCAGATGCTTTTTTTTTAAAGAATCTTTTGGAAATAATTGTATGGCTTGTGTCCTTCATTCTGTTGGTATGATCTATCACATTGATTTGTGTATGTTGAACCATCATTGCATTTCTGGAATGAGTGCCTCTTAATCATGATGAATCTACTTTTTAATGTGTTTTTGAATTCTGTTTCCTAGTATTTTGGGGATATTTTTATCTATATTCATCAGAGATATTGGCCTGACATTTCCTCTTTTGCTGTCTCTTTATCTGGTTTTGCTATTAGGATAATACTGGCCCATAGAATGAGTTAGGAACCATTCCCTCCTCCTCAAATTTTTGAAATAATTTCAATAGGATTGATATTACTTCTTTTTAAATTGTTTGGTAGAATCCATAAGTGAAGCCATTAGCTTTTATCTGTTTCTTTTATGAGAGACTTCTGATAATATCTCACTACTTATTATTGGTCTATTTAGGTTTTAGAGGTTTTAGATTTCTTCAAGGTTTAATCTTGGTACTTGTATATGGCTAGGAATTTCTCTATTTCTTCTAGATTTTCCACTTTGTTGGCAGAGAGATTAAATATATAAATGAAAAATGGTCAGACTTTATATGACAATAGAGCTTTGACCGTAACCTCTGCAGCTACCAGTCCTAGAAATTAAACCACTGCCTATGTAACAATTGACCCAGAATGGACATGACTTGGTCAATGGCAGCCAATTTACCTGTATTTTCTACAGCTTCCAATTCAGTAAGAATCAGAGAAAGCCAAATATACCCCTGAAATCCATCTCATAAAATGTCCTGCTTCTATTTAGCCTACTTGAAACTTCTACATCTCAACAGTATTCCATCCGAAAATACTGGAAATCTCTTTCTTAAAGCTTTCCTTTTCCCTGCCTGTTTTTGAGACTCTGCCCCAAAACAAGTGATGATAGCTGACTCCTTTGCAAGGTCTGAATAGCAAGGTCTGGATAAACAGTCCCTGTATGTTCTCATTCAGTTTATTCCCACATTTCTAATTTAGTCTCCAATGCTCTGAGACAGTGTATTAATAACTTTAACACTTAAAATCTCTGAAGATTCACACAATACAGAACTGGTCTGCCACTTAGAAACTAAAATAACCATTTCACTAAAGTTTCCAAAAAATTTACTACAGAGTTTAGAAATTGAAATTGAGATTTCAGATAAAAGTATTTATGCCCTCCCAGTTAATTTTAATAATCACTCAGATGTTATTTAAGCTGAATTTTTGCTCATTACTTATCATGATTAGTAATCATTATGTACATTTGTATCATGTAAAAGTAACTGATAGATAAAATCATTCTCCTTTATATTAAAGCATTTCCCACTGGCATTACTAAATAGAGTTTCTAGTGATTCAAGACTACATAAAGTAAAATAAACTGATTCCTTACAGGGAGAATATTTATGAAAAAGACAATGATTATTGTTTATAATTACTCTAACACACTATCCAATGGGAAAAAAAAGTGAGCCATGTTTCTGCAGCACAGCAAAAAATAATTCATCTAGATACACTTATTACTTCAAACATATGATGAATGTTTTCTTAAAAGTATAAGTTGAAAAGCCAGGCATGTTTTTCAAAATTGTAAATAATCTTCTTTCCCATATTTTATATTTCAATTATTTGCTAGATATTTTATTTACTATACATATGAGAAAGAGAATTCAGTAGTTTTATCCAGTAATGTGAAAATTGGACTTCTCTGTCTTTACAGTTTAATCATAAAACATAGACTGTTTCTAAATGGGGAAAACATAAAGCTTACCAACATTTCTAATTCCCTTTGCTGTGCGGGCTACAACATTTAAATTGCTATTGTCATTAACACATTATATTAGAAGATACATGTTTCACTTCAGAAAGCAAAACGAGTCATGTGCAAAGAGATTTCTCATTTAATAAACAAAAGGATATGAAGCATAGAACACATAGATTTTATATACTTCAACTATGCTTTCAGAAAGATTTAATTCTGAAACTCTAGCTGAAGAGAAGCCAGGTGAGTTTCCCTCTCTTCCTTGGTTCATTTTCTATTCCATCTCTCAGGGTTGCATCTTAGAAAAGACAGTGGGGGTAGAAATGCTTTGTAAATGCAAGCTTGTTTCCAGTGGGAGGTATGCACAGGGTACAAAGTAAGTTCAATCCCACCTCCCAACCTAGTTCTTCATCCACTATCACTCTACAGCTACTGAATTCCAAGGACTCTTTGCTATAATGAATGCAACATTACTTCTACATGGTTATTCATGAGTGCTGTTCTGGTTTCCCTTCAGTTTGACAGATTTTAAAGCATCTCCTCCATTGTCCAGTCATGTCTTAGGCTCTCCTGGACATAAGGAAAGCTGAGATCTCAGTGCTTCAAAACAAACCCTATTTAATTCACATATTCCTCCATGTTTTTGGTTAATTCTTGAGTGCAACAGGCCATGCTTAAAATAGAGTAACGAAACATCTGGCTCACTTGCAGACAGGTTGGCCTAGTTAGCTGGCTCATCAAAATTCTGAGACCATGTTTAGGAATATTATAGAAATATAACATCAGAAGGATTGCTGGCTATGATATTAAGTAACAGGATGAGGTTGGGCCAGCCTTTTTAGAAAATGCAGCATATAGGTCAGGAAGATGGCTCAAGCCTGTAATCCCAACACTTTGGGTGGCTGAGGCAGGTAAATCAGGTAAATCATGAGGTCAGGAGTTTGAGACCAGCCTGACCAGCATAGTGAAACCCCTTCTCTACTAAAAATGCAAAAGTTAGCTGGGCATAGTGGCACACGACTGTAATCCGAGCTACTCAGGAGGGTGAGGCAGGAGAATCTCTTGAACCCAGGAGGAAGAGGTTGCAGTGTGCCAAGGCCCCTGCACTCCAGCCTGAGTGACAGAAAGACTCTGTCTCAGAAAGGAAAGGGAAGAAGGGGAGGGGAGGGGAGGGGAAAGAAATACAGCATATACTCTTTTTCTTGGATAACTAATCAAAATTTTTTAGAAAGTTGTGTTCTTCCCATGTTTATTATACATATGGTTAGACTTACAATTCTAATTGACATTTTTCAAGTTGTGATATTTCAGAGGCACTTGAATAACCTTGTGATTGACCACATTTGTCCCAAGAAGTTTGGCTCATTACCAGATAAATTATGTCTATTAACAAATAGGTTATTCAGCTTTATAAATTACCAAAACATAAGTTATTTTTTCTTACTGGAAAATATCAATCTTTAAAATTTCAAAGGGGGAGTATCAGGAAGGAATTAGCCCCATTTTGGTAAGGAAAATTGGCATCTCATTTGGCAGAAAAATCAATCCACTCTCTGTAGCCATTTCTCTCCGAAGTTCTGTTCAGAACATCATTCTCATAAATACAGAACTGTGTCATTGAATACAATTGAAATGAAGACAGTTGGATAATGAAGTTTCTTTCCATTCTTTCATTGTCTATTCAACAAACTAATAAACTTCATTCAACATCTGACAGAGTCTCGGATGCCTGAGTATAAGTAAACTCAGGTATGAAAACCTTGGAAATCTTTACTTTCTCTATTTATATCTCAGCTCCTAGCAACATTCTGCATTCCTTTCAGAGATTAATTTCTGTTCCAGCTCATCTGCTCCTACCTGTTATCTTTCCTTTAGATGTTTTTCTTTCCCTGTCTGCTTTGCTGCCCACCTCCTTGTTCTCCTCAATTCTTTCTCCATGCTCTTATGCAGCTCTGGCTCTAAATTCTCCACTGTGTTTATTGTATATCCTTAATACCAAGGACAAGTACAATGCCTAATTTTCAGTAGATTCTCAGTAAATGAGCCAATGGAAATCCTAGAAAAACCTGTATAAATTTAGTGAAATTAATACATATTTTTTCAAGTAAAAACATATCATATTGTATCTTAAAATATACAATTTCATGAGGATAGGGATGTCACCTTGGCATATCTTTGAATAAATAGTATTAAGCATGTTAGTGCTTAGAGCAGCATTACTTTCTTTTAGGTATTTTCAATTTTATATCTTGAATAATATTCACACTAAAGGTGGTATATTATTAGCAGTCATTATTTTTGCAAAGATAATATATCACTTTGTATTACTTATTCAAGGAAGAGTTATGTTTTGCCATTTAAGAAAATGCATCCTAGGTGATCATAAAAGATATAATTAAATATCTGGAAGTTGTACCTAGAGCCTGTCTTCTACTCATATCAAGGAAGGAATTAAATGGTCTCAAGGGTTGTGAAAGTCACAAAATGTGGTTACTATTTAAGTTCACAGTCAACATACTGCTTGGACAGAGTTTACCTAAGAAGAAGAGCAAAAAAGGGGGCCATAATTTATGAAAAAGTATAATATATAATCTAATATCTAACTATCATAAAGAGAAAACTTTCACAACCCTAATAAATCCTAATGGGCTTCCAGGTTAAGATGGCAAATTGACACGTTTCTAATTTTGCTCCTGCTGCAAGTCTCACTAAAACTATATATGGGTTATTTTGTTTATTTCTTAAGACTTAAACACAGTAACACGGAGAGAACAGAATCGAAGATGAAATAACAGCAAGAAATATTAACAAACGCAAAAGCAGATGACAAGTAGTAAATGACATAGCCAATCAGAGAAAGTCAGAGTTCAAACAAGCAATAGGGAAATTTAGAATCAAGCTGATTTTATGCAGAAAGACTTATGTATGATTAGACTTGGTGATCAAGGGAGGGACTGAAAAAGGCAGTTTGATCCTATCTCCTATTTTACACCACTGAATATCTACTCCCACCTCAGCCCAGCGAAATTCCAGAGATTATTCTCTGAAAAGGATAAAACAGTCTTTGCACTGTGGGTCTTTAGACTTATTTTAGGGGTGGGGTGCATTTTACTAACCACAGGATGATTAAATCAATGTGTGAATGCTCAATGCTAAATGTCCAGAGTCCCAGTCTCCCCATCCTCGACCTCTCTGCTCCGAGATCTTTACCTTCTAGCCAGAAATTTGAAAGATGCTTTTCTGGGAAAGTAATTAGTACAAGAAGAATTAATTTCTTTCCTCTAGAAAGTTTTAAGTCCTTTAGTCTGGTTCTAGAAAATACCAGAGGATGCATAAAGGAATGCTGGGTTGTTAGAAGATGCCACTGTCTCAATGTTAGCAATGTAACACAGTGTACGTGACTATATGAATGGCCCTTCACCAAGAAGAAATCATGTTTTCATATTATAAAACCTGACTTCTCTGCCCTTGAATAAGGCTATCACAAGAGGTACAGAGATGCCTTGGTGTATTTGTAACTATGCACAAATGACTAAAGTAGAACCTTCTCCATGTCTTCAGTTTAGGCTGGAAGAAGTGCCAAGTGGTCTACAGTATATCAAGGTGCATGTGCCAGTGCTCAGAAATGGCCATATCAAGTTTTATGTAAGTAAATTTTCACACTGCTGATACAGTACTTTCTATGAATTTATTATGTTTGAATTACTCTATACCAGACTTTCTCCAAAGCCCATCTAATTATGAGTTTCCAACTGTGGCCAGGCCCACACAGATGGAGTCTTTGCTAGCAGTGCCACCCAAAAATTCCTATCCCTCTTCTCACTTATCATTTCCATTATGCCCCTACCATGATCATAATCCTTTAATTGTTACCTCCTATTTCATAAAAAGAAAAACTGTTTATTTTCTAAGGACTTTTAGAACCTATCACTTTGTGCATGCCCATCTTAATTTCTTTTTTCATATTTTTTTTCTTAGAGCCTCTAAATGGATGTGACTCATTCCTACATACAGGCCTCCTTTCTCATGAACTATCCTACATACATCAACACCTTCCATGACTCAATTCCACACCTCATCCGAAATCGAATACAAACTTCACTTGTTCCTACTTTTTCTTCTGTCCTTGTTCTCCAAGAAAACTCTCTTCCAAAATCCAAATGTTCAAAAACAGTTTGAACATTTAACAGATTAGCTACACATAACACAATTATTGTTATCTTTGATGTGTCAATTTGTTTCTCCCTTGAAGAAAGAACTGACTGGGTCTTGTCCTTTGTTTAGCACAGGGTAAAGACTTGTTGTTCAATGGATAGGTACCCAAATTTTGAAGTTGAACCAACCTCCATTCAAAACCAACTTCACTTGTATGTCCTTGAGCAATTTACCTCACCTCTATTTCTTCAATAATAAAATGGAGAGTATAATAATCAATCAAACTATCCAGAGGATAAAAAAATCATATTTTTCTCAAGATGTAGTACACAAGTACTCATCTATGTTTAGATATTATTATGCCTTTTATTAATAACATATTTTAGGAGTGGGGTGCATTTTACTGACTACAGGGTGATTAAATAATATTTCAATAAAATGAGAAAACAGAGCATTTTGTGGCATTTCAGAAGATAAAAAGAATGTGCTGTTTTTTTCTTTTATTATTTTTAAAGCTATATAGCTATTTAAAATCTATATGCAGGACTTCGAGTGTACTACTAGTACCAAATGGAGGACTACTAGCTGGCAAATACTGCACTGCCAGCTGTGACCCTCATTCTCACAGGTCCCACTACAAACAAGCGAAAATACCAGCAATGAAAGAAATGGGACAAAGGTGGAACTGAAGAATAGCCTACTTATAAACCTGCGGAGTTTAACCCTCAGAAAAACGTTACAGTGACTGAGAAGAAACTCTTGAAACAGAATTGGGAGTAAAAAATGAGGTAATGAACAGATTCCATTCATTTTAAAACAATTGGAGATTTATCACAGTTTATAGGAACTGAAATTTAGCTGACTCTGGATTCAGTTCAAGCACAAGAGATGATCAGAGTCTAACATTTAATTTTACTACCCTACCTTTATTGCAGTTCGAACACACAATATTCCTGTTCTGTGGATGCCTTTTCCAGTGATGCCTACAGATTGAGAGAATGTTGGTTGGGCTGTTTAGCTTTTGTAAAACATAAAATATGTCTATTTTCAATGAGTTGCCACTCTATGGAGTTACGAATCCTCTTCCAACACTCCAGCTACAGGTTAGGATGACCTCAAAGCCACTGATTTATCAGAATCCTTTTACAAATTGCTTCAGAGTATGCCAACAATAAGATATTCATTCCTTTAGGAGGGAGAACACATACGGAGCAGGAAAAACTACAACAAGGTCTGTACCCTCACTATCTGTCAGATGACATGCTCGTATTTTTCCACTTTGGCTCTACTTCCCCACGTCAGTTCCATTCTTTCCCAGTGTGGACCCAGTCATTTCAATATATCCTCTCTAGTAGTTTGAATTCTGCTCCTTTCCAGCCAATGACTGGATACATACATATATAGATAAATAGATCTAGATATAGATTTATATATCCAGTTATCTCTCTCTCTCTCTCTCTCTATATATATATATATATACACACACACACACACACACACATATATATACATACACACACACACACACACACACACACACATATTCCTAGTCGATTACATTTTATATATCTGGATTTGCTTCTCTACCAAAGCTGTCACTCCACATTTATCTTCTGAAGGCTTCTCATATTCCGCAGATGGCATCACCCCACAAATAGAAGCCAATAGGCATTTACTTCTGAAATTTCTTTCATTTTTTTTTACACATTCCTTTACTCTTCTAGAGATTTCTTCCTCTTTCCCATGATTCCCAGATCAAAAGATTCCTATATGCCACTATGTTAAATGACAGATTTTAAAATCATTTTATTTAAAAAAAAAAAAAAACTAGTACGCTTGCTAAATCGACATATTAGAAATACTAATGTATTTGGTATGATTTATCATGTTATTGCATTTTTATATTTACTCTAAATTTTCATTTTCATTTATTATCATTTTCTAACTTATCTTCTCTACATTAATTTTATCCACTGATATGGAAAGTTTATTCTATTTAATTCTATCTTCATTATTGAAAAGATCCCTTGGAAATTTAAAATGCATATAATACATACAATTATTTTCTTTGTAGCAAAGTATAATGTTAATACGTTAAACTTCTTCCTGAATATAAGAACAGTAGGCCACTTAACTCTGATCTTTAACCCTTACACTTCTCCTATGTAGTGTGGTCACTTCAAGTAGTCTTTTTTTGTTGTTGTAATTGATTGTATTAGTCCATTTTCACATCACTATAAAGAATTGCCCAAGACTGGGTAATTTATAAAGGGAAGAGGTTTAACAGACTCAGTCAGCATGGCTTGGGGAGCCTCAGGAAACTTACAGTCATGGCAGTAGGCAAAGGAGAAGCAAGGCACCTTCTTTACTAGTCATCAGGAAGGAAAAGTGCCAAGTGAAGAGGGAGAGCCCCTTATGAAACCATCACATCCTCTGAGAACTCACCCTCTATCACGAGAACAGCATGGAGGAACCTGACTCCATGATTCAATTACCTCCACCTGGTCTTTCCCTTGACATGTGGAGATTATGGGGATTATAATTCAAGATGAGATTTGGACGGGAACACAAAGCCTAACCATATATTGATGTTGTTTCATCGAGGCTTATTTGAATGTACCAACACATTTTCTAATTTCTTTGGTCACCATTCTTTCTTGCATCTTAATTTTTCTTTCAAGGTGGCATTTCCGATTATGCAATTTGAAATGTATCAGTTTACTGGGTCATACACATAGGATCTCTAGTTTTTAAAGATGGCCTTTATTTGAATAAGACCCCCAGGGAAAAGCATTCACCCTTGATTCTCCATCAAGCTGGTCCATGAAAATATCTCTGGTTCCCCTTTTAAAAGCATGGCTATAAGCTTTTCCAAGAGTCTTAGTCTTAGCTCTCCTATGTGTCTCTTCTAAATGCTATATAGGCATAAAAATTAAAATTGTAGTTTTCAACATTTAGGATCTATATATGTACTAACAAATAAGCAAGTAAAGAGAGTGACTTTCAAGAATTTAGGCTTTACTCTTCTAGTGATTTCTTCCTGTTTTTTGTTCAAGTTTTTTGTTTGTTTGTTTATTCCTAGTTCCTTCTGAATTAAAGTAGTATTTTAAAAATCTAATTAATTCACTACTACATGTTAAATATATACTAAGCATATATACACATGCTGTTATAAATTCTGGGTATAAAAAAATAAAAGACAAATTTCATACTTTCATACAACTTATTCTCTGTTATGGATATAGAGGCAGGGCATATGTGAACAAATGAATTCATTAAACCAAGAAGTGATAACTGCTAAAAGGAAAGTAATGTAGAGTGATAATGAAAATGATATAGAGACTAGTTAAGGAAGTCTTTACACTGGGTGGCCAGAAAAAAAGCTAATCTGATTCTCAGCTCATTCATTCAAGCTGTGACCAGAAGAAAAGCCATATAAACTTATGTAGGTTTATATGTTTTTTTTGGTTATTTCTTTCCTTTCTCACTAACTCTTTATCTCATTTTTGGCTATAGCTTTTTATTCCCCTTTTACAATTTCATTCTGTTCTTCCCCATTTCCTCTTTTCCTTCAGCCTAAAATATATTCAAACATCCAGAAGTCTCAAAAATCTTGTCATGATCATTTGTCTCCTTTAAGTTACTATGTTGAACCTCTCTATTTTTTGATCTGTGTTCTCTTGCTTATCTTTTTACATGAGGCTTTTTTTTTCCCATTCACCATTTACTAAAGCAAAAGTCAACAACAAATTGACTAAACCTATGAATTGCCAAACTAGTATCTTTTAAATCATTATCTTCAAGAGGACCATTAACTACTCACTGAAATTCTCTGACCAGCATCCTACTTTGTATGTTAGTTTTCTTATTATTACTTGAATGCTCTTTCTTTATCAGATGCAATTCTCTCTGCTCACTTCTTCAAAACTTCTTTTCCTCATGGCTTTGCGCTTCAATGTTTTCCATTTTAGTTCTAAATACTGTCTATAAATATACCCACTTGAATTATTTATACTACTTTATGGTGAGAAAGTTTAAGAGTCTTCTCCATTTCTACTTACCAAGTTGATATTATAATATAGCTATTAGTTCAGGTTTCTTTCCATGCAGTGTTGTTTTTCATATAAATGTATTGATACTTGAAATCATGTGCAAATCTAATTTAGCTTTTTACTGGAGATAATTTTCTTCATGCGTGTTTTCTATCTAGGTTAATCATGTCAATGCATGATAATGAAAATGTTATTAATATTTACTTTCAACTTATAGAATAAGATGAATGACAGAATTGCTTGAACCCGGGAGGTGGAGGTTGCAGTGAGCCAAGATCCATGCCACTGCACTCCAGCCTGGGCGACAGAATGAGACTCCATCTCAAAAAAAAAAAAATCAATATTACCTCTTTAAAAAATCTTAAAAAGGTATAATGAAAATAAGTTGGGTTGTAAATGGGATATAGAATAGGGAGCAGTAAGAGGCAGAATAAAGTGTAAGGGTAGGTGTTTTCTCATCATACATGGTGGGAAGTTGAGTTATAACGAAATACATAAAACAAGAAAGAAATTCTCAATAAAATAGTATTGTCAAGGACTATAAACAATAAAAATATAAACATATCAAACTATCAAAACTTGGAAAGGAGGGGAGAAAAGAAGATTAAAAAGTCATGTGACCTAAATCCTCCTTTGAAGAATATGTCAATAAATTACATTTTTAAAAACCATATTGTTTACAGAAATAAAGGTAATAAGAAATGAGACAAAGTTAAAATCACCTGCCTTCTTGCTGTAGAGATGATGATTGCTTTTCATAAATTCTTATTATTCAATTGGTTTTACCTTGCTATCTCTCTCTCTCTCTCTCTCTCTCCCCCTCTCACAGATATGTATATATGTATCTATACTATATAATATATACTATGTAGAATATAGCTTTATATGTTTAACTTTTATATATGAGAAAAAAATGTGTGTGTTTAGTATTAATTGTTCTGAGTCATATTTTCTAGATATGTCATAAAGCTCTTTCAATATAGACATTAATGCTAACTCTTATATACATGGAAAATCTTCCTGATTTTTATTTAAAAATATTAGCTGTTTTATTATTCTTAAACTTATTCTTCAAAGGCTCTAAATGTATGTTTGCTGGATCTTCTTTCCTTTTCCACCATTACAATCTTTTCTCCTACTTTTTCTTACTTCTTTATGTTCATCTCAGAGTCACTCTCTTGGTTAATGTTTTGCTTTTCTTCAGTAGCCCTCACAAAATTTTTGTTTGAATCTATTTGCTGTCTGATACTTTATAATTTATTTGTAGTTTTTGACATTAAAAAAAATCTTTTCTTTCCCCTAAGTTTTATCAACTCATTGCATTCCTCATACTCTCTTCTGGTTTTAGTTCATTTCTCTTCTTAATTTTTTTTATTGTACTTTGTGTTCTGTAGTACATGTACAGATCATGCAGGATTGTTGCCTAGGTACTTAGGCAAGGTGGTTTTCTGCCTTCATCCCCACATCACCTGTATCTGGCATTTTTCCCTCCCCAACCTCCCCACCCTACACTGTCTCTCCCAACTGTCTCTCCCCAGTGTGTGATGCTCTCAAAATAGACAGACTGCTAGCCAGATTAATAAAAAAGAAAAGAGAGAATAATCAAATAGATAAAGGGGATATCACCACTGATTCCACAGAAATACAAACTACCGTCAGAGATTACTACAAACAACTCTATGCACATAAACCAGTAAACCTGGAAGAAACGGATAAATTCCTGGACATTTGCACCCTCCGAAGACTAAACCAGGAAGAAGTTGAAACCCTGAATAGACCAATAACAAGGGCTGAAGTTGAAGCAGCAATTAATAGCCTACCAACCAAAAAAAGCCCAGGACCAGACGGGTTCACAGTCGAATTCTTAATTTTTGAAAATTGTCTCAGTCTAGACTAAAAAAATTTATCTTGCATTGTGTATCTTTTTGAAATTTACTTCAGTTTTAAGTGTTCTGTTACAGTTTTATTTTTCTGTATTGTTATTTGTTTTTTAGAGTAAAGGTTTTATCTACTGAATTGTTTTGATTCTCACTTTCTATACCTTCTTAAAATAGCCTTGTATGCAGTTAGTCTGAATTTTCCTCTTCCCAGGCAGGGTTCCTAGCTAAAGATCTTCCATCATTACTAAGAAGTATTGTTTCCTTAACAGGTAAGGTTTTGGTGATGATAGTGGGAAAGGGGAAGGTTGCCATATATTACGGTTCTCTTTCATTTTTCTAGGATCCTTATTATTTTCTATGTCCCTTTTCCCAATTACTAGCATACCTCCAATGTCACCTGTTCTGTATTTTCTGTTCCCCCAAAACTGAAGATTCTCTAAAATTCCTAATTAAAATCCCATTTAATTTGAATGTTTCCCTATAGTTGGTGTTGCAAACTGTCAAGTTTTGTTTTTTGTTTTTGTTTTTAATACTTTAAGTTCTGGGGTGCATGTGCAGATCTTGCAGGGTTGTTACATAGGTATACACATGCCATGGTGGTTAGCTGCCTCCATTTCTCTTCATGTTATCCCTCCCCAATCTCCCCCCACTGCTAAGCGTCCCCTAATCCCCCAACCCCCAAAAGACCCCAGTGTGTCATGTTCCCCTCCCTGTGTCCATGTGTTCTCATTGTTCAACACCCACTTATCAGCAAACTGACACAAGAACAGAAAACCAAACACCACGTGTTCTCACTCATAAGTGGGTGTTGAACAACGCAAACTGTCAAGTTCTAGGCCTGTGTTCGGTATTTTAGCGCTTAATGGCGGCTATTCTCATTTTGGCCCAATTTTCTTCTGTGCTTTGTTTATGACGTTTTCTCATGTCTCTTATCCATGAGATGTTTTAAACACTTCAATCCCTGCTCTCCAGATCCCTAGGTTTATGGTGATAACAGAGTGTCATCAGAAACTTTGTTGGAATTTAGTGTATATTTTTCTAGTTAAAGATAATTTGAAATTCACACTATTTTTTGTATCTCAGGAATGTTGAAATCTGGCATCATGTAAGGCCTTTTTTTTTTTTTTTTTGGTCTTAATTTTGGAACAGGTTGTCTGGAGTGATTTAAATTTAGTCTACTGCCATTTTCCTAGAGCCAATCTAAAACCAAATTACATATTTTTTAAATGATTACATATTTATCATAGAACAGCAACAAATTATAGAAGGTTAAAAATTGTAATTAAATTATTCACAATCCAACTACTAAAACATAATCATTATTTATTGTTATTATTATTATTATTGAGCTGGAGTTTCAGTCTTGTTGCCCAGGCTGTAGTACATTGACACAATCTCAGCTCATAGCAACTTCCACCTCCTGGGTTCAAGTGATTCTCCTACTTCAGCATCCCGAGTAGCTGGGATGCTCTTGGCCAGGCTGCTCTCGAACTCCCAAGCGCAGGTGATCCACCTGCCTCAGCCTCCCAAAGTTTTGGGATTACAGGTGTGAGCCACCACACCAGGCCCATAATCATTATTTAATACTATGAAGGTGTCGTTTTGTTTCCTTTATACAGGCATATTCATGTCTATGTTATGTATGTTTGTATTATATATGCATGTCATTATATGTGTGGAGAAAGAGAGAGAAACAGAGACAGAGAGAATGAGAGAGACAGAGACAAATACAAACAGATTGCTCAGAATCTCTGCCTGTAGAAGTTGAGTGATGGGGTCAAAACTGAATTATTATCTGTAAGAAGAGGAATAAGAAGACATTTAGAAGCTATGAGGTAGAATTGGAAAAATGGCAAGAGTTAAGAGGGAAAAATATAGACATTTAAAGAGGTATTTTTATGAAATTCCATGTATAATACACAATAAACTTAATTTTCTCACTTTCCAGTGAAATCTTCCCTGCACATAATCTTTGGAAAGCGAATTTATTTCAAAAGAATAGAAACAGAACTGAATTCTATTGTTAAGAGTAAGTTTGGTATAAAACAAAACAAAGAAGAAATATGCATAGGAGAATATCCATATATCCATATATATAATAGATTATACAATTTAGACTACTTTTATACTCTTTTAAAAACTTGACTTTATTTTCTATAAGCTCTTTTTTCATATGGCAGGCAACCATTTGTTTAATCATCCCAAATATTCTATTATTTTAAATAATTCTATAGTTTTTCTGTTGGGGCTCAGGAAAAAAACACCCCAAAATGAAGGCCTTAGCAGCAGCCTGAGAAGCAAAAGATATTCTCTGATTTTTTCCTGTTCTCCTATGGCTCATTCCCATTTTCCCCTGGGGCTAGTCATAAATACTAAAACCCTTTTTCTCCAAGGGAGGTCACAGAAGCCAGAAGCCCTTCTCCCCAAAGCTAGCCATAAAACATAAAAATATTATTCTAAAACAATCTCCATCTCTCTGTATAACAACCAGTCATACAATAATTTTCTGACCTATCTTGTTTGACTGTAGGTCATGAGACGCCTATTCCAGCTGGGTCTAGCCCCATTTCCAGAAGGTAGAAATACATGCTCAGAGAAGCCAAGAAAAATCTAGAGAGACAGGCCTTGCTGGGTACCCCACTCAGTCTATTAACATAAGATTATACCTTATTTGTCTCATCATACTTCTTTTTTTTTTATCCTGAGACAGAGTCTTGCTCTGTCACCCAGGCTGGAGTGCAGTGGCATGATCTCAGCTCACTGTAACCTCTGCCTCCTGGGTTTAAGCATTCTTCTGCCTCAGCCTCCTGAGTAGCTGGGATTACAGGTGACTGCCACCACACCCAGATGATTTTTGTATTTTTAATAGAGACTGGGTTTCATCATGTTGGCCAGGCTGATCTCAAATCCTGACCTCTTGATCTACCTGTCTCGGCCTCTCAAAGTGTTGGGATTACAGGTGTGAGCCACTGTGCCCAGCCTGCCCCATCATATTTCCACATGACTGTCTGTACTTTGTTGAACTTAAGCATAAAAATAAATAATTTCTCCTGTGTCTTTGGGTCTTCATTCTGAAACTTACCATGTATACATAATAAGTAAATTTATATGTTTTTTCACCTATTAATCTGCCTTTTGTGAGTTGATTTTTCAGCAAACTTTCAGAGACCAAGGGTTTCCTTTGGCCCCTATAATCCTTATTCAAAAAAGTTTATCACCTTCTATTATTTCCTTTGGATAGGTTCCCTGAAGTACAGATATAGATACAGATGATGCACATATGAGAAGTTTACAAAGATTTTTAGTTTATACATATTCCCACATTACTATAAGGCTTATGCCATTTAGGTTATCACCACCATACTCTGTACCGAGCCTATTTTCAAAGTTTTGGTCAATTTGATAAATTTAAAAGATATCTTAATTTAAGTATTTTAAATACTTTTCAAATATTTATTGGTCATAACTCTTATGAGGAGAAAATGGTGAATAATATGTTCATATTCTTTGTGCATTCTTCCAATATTAATTTTTTATTATGTCTGCAAGCATTCTTCATATACAAATGGAATCACATTTTTGTTTACCCAGTTATCCATTCAGATTTCAATATTGCTTAGGACTTTCCATTGATGTACATTTTTTTGAAGCTCAATTTAACAATACTTTCTTGTAAGTTATTTTGTATGTAATTTTTATGAACTCTTTCTCAATTTTAATATCATGGAAAGATTTGTGTACATTTCTCCATTAATTATGATTTTAAAAATAACAGTTACTTCATTACTCCATCTGAAAGTTATTTTGGGGTATAAATGAATGTACCACTGGTACATGGTACCATATAAATGAATACTATATGGTTACATAAATGAGTGATTTCCTAAGTATACTAGATCTGTTTCAGTGCATCCTTCTGATCTGTGTCTTTTATAACTACACCATGACTAAATTATTTTAGTTGTTATAGTTTGTATACTTTATTAACTAGTATCGCAGCCACTATATATTTTATTGCTTTTTGACTAGCTCTATAAAATGACATTTTAAAATAATACAAACATTTTGATTACTTCTGGAATATGCCCACATGCACATTTTTTCATGGCTATCATTAAGCAATTGTAATTTTAAATATATCTAGTTCTGATCTCAGAAGCAAAAGATACCACTATCCTGATTATACTATAAATCACTATAACTAAAGTTATGTAGCTATGAAAGTCAACCGTTCAGATAGTCCCAATACCAGCTAATAACTTAGTTTACCAAATTCTTTGTAGAAGTCACAAGCTAATACACAGAGCAAATGGCTGGGGAAGGTGAAGGTCAGAGAGTGTAAGTGATATCTAAAACAATTCCACAGAAGTTTATGAGAAACTTTGCCATATTTATTTATTGATTGAAACCTCTAGAATTGTACACCTACAACTTTCTGTTTTTGAGACAGAAGCTCACTCTGTCACCAGGCTGGAGTGCAGTGGCGCGATCTGGGCTCACTGCAACCTCTGCCTCTCAGGTTCAAGCGATTCTCCTGCCTCGGCCTCCCAAGTAGCTGAGATTACAGATGTGCGCCAATATGCCCAGCTAATTTTTGTATTTTTAGTGGAGATGGGGTTTCACCATGTTGGCCAGGATGGTCTTGATCACTTGACCTAGTGATCCGCCCACCCCAGCCACCCAAAGTGCTGAGATTATAGGTGTGAACTACTGCGACTGGCCACACTTGCAGCTTCCTAATGCTATATTTGCTTTTCCCCTACCACTTGGTAGGGGAAATTTTTGGCCCTTGACACTCAGAAAAACTTGAAGTTTCACTAATAACTAACATTTTTAGCCATTATGAGTATTACACATCATTTTCCATATAATTACCTGGTGAAGTCTGTCATCTCCATCATGATCATACACATGTTCTTGGCCAGAACAATGATGTCGTTGCTTGTATCATCCCATATCTCAATCTCAGCATCCAGCTTACTCTTTACTTTCTTGAAATCAGCAACTTGCTCAGCAATCTTTTCCTTTTCTGCCTCAGGCAGTTGAGTCATTTTAGCCTAAAACATGTGATAATCAGAATTAAAATCATTTCAGTATGTCAAAAGCATTTTAGGAATAAGTAGACATTACAGGATATTCACAAAACTTAATCATTCAAAATCAGAGACACAATATTGTTAAAGTCATTCAATCAAAACTTTCCAGGCTTAATTTTTCATATAAAAATCTATTAAATTATAATAACTTGCTCTAGAACTATATTGTTGTATTTGAGAATAAGACTGTAGAACTTGGTGTCCAACATACTTAAATACATTTTATAAAATAAATGTGGGACTTTGCAAATTTCTAATGCATTTCAAATTTTGTGTAATACATCACCTTTGTTAGAAAAGTGCATATAAAAAGGTGGATGTATAACATAATTTAACTTGAAATGAGACTATGTCTACCTATGTGTATATGGGTAATTACAGGATGAATTAATCATGCCTCAACTTTAACATAATAAAGAAAATAAACAATGATGCTTTTGGTTTGAAATTTTCTTTAAATGTCTTAGCATAATGCTTGACACATATTGAATGTTCCATAAATAGTAGCTATTTCTTTTTCAATAATCAAAATATATTCGGTCTAATACATTTTTTCATTTTATTTGCATTTTTTTCTATGAAGAATCAAATTAAGCTAAATGAGACCAAGTTTTTAACTGATACAAGGGCTATTTCTTAGCATCTGAAAGTAGTTTGCAATTTTTTCTCTCAGGAAATGTGTCCTATGTGAGGTTTTAAGAGAAGAGCAACTTTTACTACTGCTGGCATATGGTAAAGCATGTAAATGAAGACACAGCTCACTACTTCTGAAATGAAAAGTAATATGCAAGCACGTTAAGTAAATTATAAGCCACCAACCCATTAAACTAGCTCAAAAATAGAAATGAGTTTTCTCTATCTAGACTACCAGTCATTATCATTCTCTCTATTCTCATAAAAAGTGTTAAAACGTTCAAATAACAATAGCTAAAGATAGGTTCAATTGGGGCTTCTCTTTACATTCTGTATCCATGATGCTAGATCTAATAAATAGTGCTAAATATACACTGGTATATTATGGAAAATTATTTACTGTTCTCATAATAAAGTTAAAGCTATTCAAGAGCAGAACTGGCTAAGTGTATTCCAAGTTCTGTTACTTGGAATGCCACCGATTTCCAATATGACCTTGAGGAAATTACTTAACTCTCCTGTCTAAGTTTCCCTAGACACAACATGACAGTAATTGCAACTGCTATCTACCTGCCACGCAGGGAACAGAGTCGATTATTGGATAAGATTGAGACTGACCCTATTGTGGACAGGGAGCTCATTGGTGCACTTCATCTCCTTAATAACATCTCAACTCAAATGGTGAATTACAACAACAGACATTTACCTCTGACAAGATAAGGGCCGAAAGGTGGGCAAGAGTTTGCAAAATTAAAAGATCTAGAGAATTCTAGTCCTTTTTCACAGGGGGAACAACAGCAGCAACAAAACATTAAGTTACTGACATCTTTACAGAAGGTTTTAAGTGCTTCTGTGATTTATTATATGTAACCAATCAATTTCAACCACCCTGAAAATTCCAAAACAAGACTTAAGAGAATACTTGATGTTTAGAAAGTCTAGGTGAAAAATTCTTTATTGAATTATTTTGTACAGGTTAAACAAAGAAACTGAGGTACAAAGCTTAAGAAAAATTAGGTAAATAGAATCTCTGATGTATTTCACCAGGTGGCTATATGTCTAGGCTTCTGCTTAGATCTACAGAGCAGAACTCTGATATATATAACTGTCAAAGGCCTTTTGAATCACTGCCATATGAATAAGATTACATCATATATCTATTGATCTTAGAATGTGTTACTAAACACACACACACAAAAATAGCTAACACACATATGACAGACACTCTTCTAGAAACCATGAACATATTTAAACTTCAATCTTCATAGCAGCTCTATGAGGAATTATTATTACGCCAATTTTATAAGTGAGGAAATTGAGTCTTTCTGAAATGTTAAGTGATTAATCAACATTATAGTATCAGTCAATGGTAGAATCAGGATGTAAATCAGAAAATATAGCTCTAGAGTTTTTGTTCTATTGCCAAGTCAACAAACATGAATAATATTGCCCACAATATATCAATATACCCACTTTCTTCATGATGGTATTTCTCTATCACTTTGACCTTTGAGTGCAATTGTTCTCCAAAAAATAGTCACATTGTTTAGAATCTACATTTCCTTATCTTTTTTTTTTTTTAGATGGATTTTTGCTCTTTTTGCCAGATTGGAGTACAATGGTGCCATCTCAGCTTACTGCAACCTCCCTCTCCCAACTTCAAGTGATTCTCCTGCCTCAGCCAACTGAGTAGGTGGTATTACAGACATATACCACCATGCCCAGCTAATTTTTTTTTTTTTTTAGAAGAGACTGATTTCTCCATGTTTGTCAGGCTCGTCTTGAACTTCCCATCTCAGGTGATCCACCTGCCTTGGCCTCCTAAAATTCTAGAATTACAGGTGTGAGTCACCGCGCTGAGCCTAAGTTTCCTCGCCTTTAAACTGTATACCACGATCTTTCCCTGACAGGCTGTTTTGGACATCGAATGACACATAACATTTTTTAAGTTATGTAATGTTAACTGTCAATCATTACTTACACAAATAGACTCAGTTCTTTACTCTCTGCAGTGAATATCAGAACTCTATGATATTATCCTCTATTTTTCAAGCAAAAGCTGTGCTATCCAATTAGCTTTTTAGGCATTTTAAAGTGCATAGATTTCATTTACTATTTTAACTCTAAAGGAGAGGTCAGCAGAATTTTTCTGTAAATAAGATAGTGATATATGCTTTGCAACTCATACCATATCACTCTGTTACTCAACTTGCAGAGTTGTTACTCCATTACATTGCAAGAGCAGTCATAAATACTATGTAAACAAATCAGTGTGGGCCTATTCCAATAAAACTTTATTATACACATTGAAATTTGAATTTTACATAATTTTCACATGTCACAAATATTACTCTGTTCACATCTGATTACATCTATTCTGATTTTTTCCACTTAAAAATGTAAAGCCCATTCTTAGCTCATGTAGAAAAGCAGGCAGCAGGCAAGATTTGACCTGTTGACTATAATTTTCTAACATCTACTCTAAAATTTTCCAATGACCAGGGAACACAGAATATTTTATTGTTTTATTGTTTTTCTCTGTCTTCATTATCCTTACTTTGTTTATAACTCATGAAATTACTGACCAAGTGATCCCTGAAACACTTTCTTGTTTTTGTTTTTTGTTTTGTTTTGAGATGGAGTTGCTCTGTTACCCAGGCTGGCGTGCAGTAGCATGATCTTGGCTCACTGCAACCTCCCCTCCTGGGTTCAAGCAATTCTCCTACCTCAGCCTCCCGAGTAGCTGGGACTACAGGTGCCTACCACCATGCCTAGCTAATTTTTGTATTTTTAGTAGAGATGGGGTTTCAACATGTTGGCCAGGATGGTCTCAAACTCATGATCTTGTGATCTGCTCTCTTGGTGTTGCTTTCCCCTTACATCCAACGGCCCCTTCTCAGAGTCTTCCACCTGCCCTCATCTGTCAAATATACATCTCTCCAAGAATCTGTGCTGACTCTTTTAAATTTCTTCATTATCTTCTTCCTTAGCACACTCATCTACTTTCTTTTTTTTTTCTTTTTTTACATAAGGTAATAACATTGTAAGTACTTACTATGCATCACATTATGTTCTGAAGTATATATACATTGTGGAATACACAATGGAATACTATTCAACCATAAAAAAGAATGAAATCCTATAATTTGTGACAACGTAGAATCTGGGGGAAATTATGTTAAGTGAAATAACCAGACACTGAATGATGATTACCACATAACCTCACTCATATGCAGAATCTAAAAACAATATCACAAAAGTAGAGAATAGAGTAGTGGTTACCAGGGGCTGGGGTAGTCGGAGAGAGGGGTTGAGAAGATGTTGGTGAGAGGATAAAAATTTCATTTAGACAGGAGGAATAAGTTCAAGAGATCTATCGTATAACATGGTGATTACAGTGAATAATAAATTGCATTCTTGAAAAATGCTAAGTGAATGTAAAGTGTTCTCATTTTAAAAATAACTGTGTGACGTAGTGCATGTGTTAATTAGCCAGTAATTCCTTCTACAGTGTATCTATACATCAGTTACCTTTATGACTTTAGCACTGCTATGAAGATTACTTCCAAACAACCTCTTTAGTACTGACTGTTCACTTTTCCAATACTGTGATCCATACATCCACACTGCTGTGTTAGGAACACCTGATTACAGAAGGATGAAAAACATACTCAGCCAAACCATTTATTCTCTTGATTTTCATGTTTCTCAGTGATACTTCCTGTTTTCCAGTCTTGAAATTCTGTATCTTAGAAAATTATTCCCTTTTCTTTACCCTATTCTGCTAGTTGTCCATTTTATCCTTATCAAATCCATTTCCTTCTATGTGTTAATATAACCACTCCTTCTGTCTACTGATCCTAATGTTCTCTTTCGTTTTCAATCTTCTTATCTTGCTACTGCTTGATTCAATATTTCTGAATATGATGGAATTGTGCAATCCTTCAGTTAATATATTTATCTTTACATCTCCTTATCAAAGAGTATCAATTCTTCAAACACCACTGTTATATCTGTTTGATTAAAATAGAAAATTCATATAAAATGCCTAAGTCATAAATGTACAGTTGGAACAATTTCACCAACAGAGCAAATCCATGTACCTACACCCAAATCAAGAAACAAAAAGATTACAGGCACCCCAGAGGCCTCCTTCCATCTTCTGCTAGTCACTATCTCCTAAGGGTAATCACTGACTTGATTTCTAAAACTATAGATTTGCTTGTTTTTTAATCTTATAAAAGTGGAATCATAGCGCATGAATTCTTGTGTCTGGCTTTTTGTGTTCAGCACTTAAACGCCTGAAATACATCTATACTGTTGAATGTAGTTATATCTTGTTTATTCTCATTGCGCTATACAGATATTATTTCACTCTCCAAATATATATATATGCATGTTTTCTATAAATTTATTCATGTTTTTCTATAAATAATATTTTGAAAACAATTCCATTTTTAGCTATGATAAATAATGAGTATTATCGGACTTTTCTTCAGGTGTACATATGGGCGTATTTCTCTTGAGTATATAACTAAGAGTGGAATTTCTATGTCACAGGGATCATCATAATCTTTGTTCCTACCAGCTGTTCAATCTCATCCCATCTTACTTCTTTCAACACACTGGATCCTCAAGCTAAGCTATTTGTTGCTGCAGGTAAATATCTTGAGATATTGCCTTTAATTATTTTTGCTAATCTTCTTCCCTTCCCCCAATTTTCTGGTTCAAATTTAATCATATTTCCAGGCCAAACTCATATAGTATATGCCCCTTTCTCCATCCTTCAGGTGCGTGTAATTATTATCTTAAAATTTTTAGAACATGTTATCAGTTCTTCCCTCTAGACATTCATATTGTTCTCTCTTGTAGTCTAATCTTGTGAACACACTATCTTATCTCAGTTACTAGAGATAATGTTGTCGAAAACAATGTCATCTTTTAGAATAATAATTATGACAGTACACATAATTTTAATTTGTACTTTTTGGATGTATTTTTTGTCTCCTTCCCTTAAAATATAAGTTCTCTTAAAGTAGGAACATATCGCATGATAAATCTTTGTTTGCGATTGTTAACAGAAATACTCAAGAGCTTAAAAAAAACCTCAGATTTGTGAGCTCAGAATTTTATGCCACTGATCTTTCATTTTCTTTGTCATCCACATTTACACAAATGTCAAGCTTTTACCTCTGCACAGATATCAGATTCATTTCTCTTATATATTTTTTCTAGTATTTTTCAAACTCAGTTCCTTATTATTCCTCCAAGACTGTATTAATAGCACAGATGATCATTTTTCATCTTATCTACTTATTGTTCTATCCTCATTACTACTGCATAAAATATTGATACGCTTACATTATTTTTCTGCTTAAAAAATTTAAAGAACTATAATTACCCCTTAAAAGAGACAAAAGGAAAAGAAAATAAAAAAGTGATAAAATAGGAAAAATACAGAAATTGTTGTCATGCAGACCTCCATTCAAATTCCACTTTTGCCAAGTATTAGTTATGCAGCAATGAACAACCCTAAATCCCAGTTTCATATGTTAAATGATAATAAATTTATAGAGGTTGCATGAGAATTAGTTATGTCTATAAACAAGCGTACCGGGAATACACTGGGGACTCAGTAAATGGGACATACAATTAATGTATATAAATGTATCATCTTGGCCTCTAAGACTTTACACAATATTGAAAAGAAGGATAACTAAAATATTCACGTAGCCTACCTCACAGAGCCTAGGCAAGAACTAAATGAAATATTTTGAGTAACTGCTTTCCATAAGCAATACATGCCATAGAAATATAGCACCATTATATTTACCTTATTCTCAGAAGCTTCAGAATCCAAGTCACTTATTTTGCAGATCAGAAAACTGTCCCAGAAAAGGGAAATGGCTTAAAAAACCTATCCAGCTGGTTAGTGACAGATTTGATGTTTCAATCCATGTGTCCTCATTAGTAGCTCTCCCTTTCCGTAATTTTTTTTTTTGCTTTCCTTAACTATAACTTTTTTCATGGAAGTTAAATTCTTAGGTAAATCATATAACTTTGTTAATTTCTGTATCCATGAAACTGGATGAAACATAGAAATAGCATTTTGTTAATAAGTCATCCACAATGACTAATTTTTTCTATTTTATAAATATTAGAGAATTTCTAATTAATTCATATCATTCATATGAATGGGTAGTTTGAACTCAACATTAAAATAAAATGTTTACTAAACTTTAAAAATATACGCACAGTATATGTACATATTGGAGAATAGTTCTCAAATGATAACTCCTGTTCTTACCCTCAGAGTATCTCAAAATTTAATAGTGGCATGTATGTGTTTTCTTAAAATAAGCCTAGAGGCATTTGAGAAATAGACATATTTTTAATACATCAAAAGTATAAATAGCATAGAGCACTCTGATGGAATTGTAGAAATATATAGTGCTTTTGGCAAAAATTCAACATAATTAAAATTTTGAGAACAAATTTATTTAAACAAGATTTATGTATTGATATCTTAAGCATACTAAATTGTGATCTGAAATATATTCCTGAGAATTCATGAAGAGCAATTTTCTGTAATATTTTAAAAATAACAGGAATTGGAGTTGGACTTTAAGAAGTTATATACATTTCTACATTTTTATGTATAGACCTCTAAATCAGACTTAAAATATATATTAGCTTTAATTAGCTCTCAGTTTCCTCAACCAAAAAAAAAAAAATCTTAGCACCCAATGGGTTACATTCACAGTTATAAAACTGTCTTATTTTATGATAAAACTTTATAGGTTTCAGGGACTGGGTCGAAACAGAGTTAACTATTAAATTATCAGGTATATTTGATTGATTATACATGTTTTAAACTAATAATGATAATTATTGATATTTGTTCACACTTCCCATATGCCAGTCACTCTACTGAGCACTTTTGAAAAAAATTATCCCATTTAAATAATAATATGATGAGGTAGCTATTATTGATACTCATTAGTCACAATCATGAAAATGAGGTCCATAGGGAACATTTGCAGTTCTCCTATAATGAAGACCCTCTCCAATATTTTCTTTCTTTTACATAAGAAACAGTTATATTTTATTTGTGAATCTAGTTTGTGTCCTTGTTCCAGAAATAAATAATGGTTGTAAAGGGCATTTGGGAGATGGATAAAGAAATCTGTATATAAACTGCATATTAAGAAAAATTAGGAAGTGACTGTTAATTTTCTTCAGTGTGGTGATCATATTGAGGTTATATAAGAGAATGTTCATTATTTGGGGATATTCCTGCTGGAATATTTATGCATAAAACACTATGACGTTTCAAATTACTTTGAAGTAGCTGAAGAAAAACCAAATATAGCTCTAGCACTATGGTTAAACTGTTAATTTTTAGGTAATGGGAATAGGAATGTGCATTATACTAGTGATTAAACATTTCCCTGCATTAAATTTTCCACAATAGAAAATTAAAAGCAAATAACATTTTCTATAGTTTTTTGTAGAGGCATGACAGATCTTAGAGGCTATATGACATCTTATTCCAAAATATCATTCCATCTATAATATTTATGACCAATGATGCTTTCGCCACTTTTTGGACTTTCCTGAAAGTCCAATGCTGGATTCTCTGGGACTGAGAAATAAAGTAGTCCATGCCCATTTTGCCAATAAAAATTAAAATATAATAAATGAGACTCATGACCTCCAGAAGTAATCTTTCCATAGATAAATTTCATTCAGGATCATGGCATGTATCATCATGACTGAAATTTATATGTAGCATAAACCTTTCTCCAAAAAGAAAAGTTGTTCAAAGGTGGTGATCTGTATGGAGCCTCTAAAACAAGGTGCTGGTGTGATCAGGTATCAAAAGAGCTGACGTGAATATCCTCATCCTTTTGACAGATGTGATCTCAGCATGGCCATATATTTCTTGCAATATTTATTTTAGCCAGAAGGTGAAGATCAAGCCTTTACAATATTTCCTCTAAAATTATATACATATAATTTTACATTGAAATGTTGGTAAATTTGTTTAGCAAGAGTCAACCTTTAAAAGCCTGGTTGATTTATTTAGGGGCATCAACACTATAGAGTTTCAGTTCCCAACAAAGTGAGGACCAGCCCCAGTACCTCAGTGATCTCATCGGGTGAGGAGATTCTACTTGAGCTGTCAAGCCCTTTTTCCACTTAATATCTTACTTTTGTCTTCCAACAACAGGCATGCACTTCCTTATGAGGCACTGAATTACATTTTTAGACAGAGTAGTTATTAGAAAATCTTTCTCTTTCCCCTCTATGTCTACATGTTAGCCTGAATTCAGACCTCTAGAACCTAAAGGAGTATATGTAATCTATTTTCCACAAAATGATCTTGCAGTGTTTTGAAAAATAATTATCAGATACTATTAACATTAATCTCCTCATTCTCTCATTCATTCCTTCACCTATTCCTTTTCTGTAGAACTATTCAATTCCAGACACTTCAAGAAGACTAGCATCAAGATTTTCCTCTGGTGGTATCTCAGTGTATCATTGTCCCTTTCACAAAATGACTTCCAGACAGAAGTGAAAATTCTAGATGAATTTTGACCAGTCAAGAAAACAATAATGGTCTTTGTTCAGGATACTGTGTTTGCACTCTTCAAAGACCAAAATTGTAATAGAAATTTTGTAATATTCATGTAAATTATTTACTCATACTTAACATGGAACTGAAATGCCCATTACAAAAATAAACTATAGCTAAGCCATATCAACACTGTTCTGTGTATTTATTTTTAAATAGAAATATTGCAAAGATTTACACTAAATTTAATTTATTTAATTGCATTGTGTTTTCTTTGGTTCCTCATTCCAGAATGCTGAGTTTTGATGGTGCCAAAACTGACAATATAGAAATTCTCAAACAATTCAATAAATAAATATTATAAAGGATGTGAGAAAATCAAACACCACTCTCTAAAAGCCTATCAGTTGTATTCACAAGAATGCCTTTAAGATGCTATGCAGTGACTAGTAACTTATACTTTGCTCACAATTTAAGTAAGTTTGGTTACCTGAATTCCATGCCCCAGTTTACTGTAGATTGGAAGTAGATACAAGGTGTGCTAGTCTGACTGAAAGGATGGAAAAGAAAATTTATCAAAAAAGGGACAGACTACTCAGGTAATGAGGGTCTTCCATTTATAAATAAGCTTTCCTGCTTATATCAGGACACCTTCATCCTACATGTATTATAGCATAGGTACAATTATATTTGGTCATAATACTGACAATGAGTCATCCACAACATCATCACCCAGCATTTATTGATGTCTACTGTAAAGTAGAGCTGAATAGCATCATTTCTCCTCTGAAACAGTTTAAAAGATCCCTGTGCAGAAAAAAACCAATTATATTTAGAACATTTTGGTTGATAAGGTAAAGATGCATGGAATACAATTTGAAAACCAATTCCGGTGACTTTTTAAAAATTTAAATCTTATTATATGAATTTTATAATGACATTATATGAATAGTGTACCAACTAAAGTAGGATTTGAGTAAGAATTATATACCTCTTAGTTTTATATGTATTTTCTTTTAATCATAATTTTGTAATGAATAATATTTTATTACATATATATGTATTAAATGTGTAATTAAATATAATTACCAGATTTCCCTCCAGATTGGTTTGTGGAAATTTAAACATTTCATTCTGTCTTTCTAACAAAAATTTTCTTGATAAAATAACAATTTGAGGAATATTGTATAGAATTCCAAATATGGCATTTACCTGTCCATAAATTATGCTTATATATGTCTATATTATTATGATTAATATAGTACCAAGACTAATGATCCATATAAATATGCTAATTATATCTCCTTCCATTGAAAACCAGATGCAATACCTGTAGTCACATACTCATGGCAAAGAAAATATGAAATTTATTTTCATTATATTATTATCAATTGAATATAGATTATGTAATGTACAAAGAAAAATAAGCAGTTATATTTTACATAATATATAATCTATTCCCCATTTACTAGGTTTTTAAAAAGACAAAAGAAAATATTTTATATCTATTTGAGTAATATACTACTATTATTTCTTTCTGACTCCACTACTTTGTAATTATTCATGATTCTGTTAGTTTATGATCTAAGACCCAAAGTTAGCATAAGTTTCCATATTCTGAAATTAAATAAAGCAGTCATGCTTCTTCTCATGTATTCTTCGAGAGTCTCAAGTTTACTTAAGAACTTCATAAATTTCTAATGGTTTACATTTCCACAGGCCACCTTTTTTCTCTGCATTTCTGTTCTTGATCTACTGCATTCATTTGAGACTGCTCTTGAACTATTCCCTTCTCACTCCATTATAGGGACCCAACATTGTAAAATTCTTCAGAATCATTCATATATGTCATTTGTGTATATGGCAAGGTTTGTGAAAACGTTTAGGATAATATGAGAATTTTATAAAGTAAAATGACTTAACATTGCAATATCTCTGATTTTTACTTAGAGTTATAAATAAGCTTTCCTGCTTGTATCAGGACACCTTCATCCTGTATGTATTATAGGATATCCTGCATCTGCTACTTTAAGATCTTTAAGTAAAGATGTAGAATATCCTATAATTCGTACAGGATGAAGGTGTCCTGATATAAGCAGGAAAGATCTTTAAGTAAAGATGTAGAATATCCTATAACACATTCATCCTGTCTGTATTATAGGATATTGTATATCTTTAAGTAAAACATATTTTACTTATACTTCTTTAATTACTTAAAGATGTAGTACTTTAAAAGATCTTTGTTTAAAGATCTTTTACTTAAAGATCTTTTACTTAAAGATGTAGAATATGGGTAAAAAAGCATTGCTTCCAAATTTACATCAACAACCAAAGCCAAAAATCTACAAGTTCATGACTTTTCTTAAAACCAATTATAGTTGCCAAATAATAATTTTACTGAATGAGTTAAACAGCCAAGGAAAATTCTATTCAATACTGCTGCAATGCAGGGAGACATGGAACTCAGCTCTGCTGAAACAATGGGAAGGAGAGTTTTTAAGCACTGGGGTGAGCTATAGGAAAGTACTGGAGGACATTAGTGGAGCTGGTCAATGTAATTAGACCCTCTGTGTTTGCAAAATGGTACTTACTGAATAGGCTTCTACCTTCCCATAGAAAGTAGGAAATAGAGGCTTTATCTTTCTTGATAACTACATGTCAAAGAGATCATTCACAGATGCTTAAGAAAGATGTTCTCTTGTTGTTAAACTGGCAAGAATCTGGAACAAGATTTACATCACAAAGTATCAGAGAAATAATTTACAATGGAAAGCTCTCCAAAGTCAGATGCTTTAGGAAAAGGGAAGTCAGGGGCCTGTACTCAGAAAGAATCCCAACTGAAATTTAGCAAGATGAGGAGAAATGTAAGGCTTTCTTGGTCAGAAGTCACAAGTCAACTAATGAACCTAATATGATATAAGTGTTTGCTTGCCTTGGGTCGATACTAACCGACACTGGCAAGTTGAATTCAGCTAGAAGAGCTAACAAATTAGTTAAGCATGAATCATCCTATGATAGCAGAAAGTAAATAAGTACTCAGAAAAGAACATGTTAAAAAGAAACAGGACATCCAGACATGATGGCTCATGGCTGTAATTCCAACACCTTCAGGGGCTGAGGCAGGAGGACTGCTTGAAGCCAGGAGTTCAAGACCAGACTGGCCAATATAGCAAGACCCCATCTATAATAATAATCATAAAATAGGAAAAAAGTAAAACTTAAAAAGAGAAAAAAAACTTTAAAAAAGAAGGAAAACAAATCAAAAAAAAAAAAAAAAACTTTCAATACCAAAGGTGGGACAATTTGGTCAATGGAATAAGGTTAAAGTCCATAGACTACAATAAATATCCATGAGTTCATAGTGATATAAATAAATAACTGAATGAATAAATATAGGAGAAGGGACAGTCTTCCTTAAAATTCCAATTAATAAATAAGAAGTGAAGAAGGTAGAAAATCATGTGTTAGGCAAACACCACAGTAATTATTCTTTGGCAAGATTAATTGATGGAGATTAAAATTCATAGGTGAATATTTGAGAAGGAATAAAATTGAATAGTCTTAAAGCACTGTATTTTGGCTGGACATGGTGGCTCACGCCTGTAATCCCAGCACTTTGGGAGGCCTAGGTGGGCAGATCACTTGAAGTCAGGAATTTAAGACCAGCCTGACCAACATGGTAAAACCTCATCTCTACTAAAAATACAAAAAATTAGCTGGGCATCGTGGCAAGTGACTGTAATCGCAGCTACTCGGGAGACTGAGGCAGGAGAATCACTTGAACCCAGGAGGCAGAGGTTGCAGTGAGCCAAGATCTCACCATTGCACTCTAGCCTTGGCGACAGAGAGAAATTCTGACCAAAAAAAAAAAAAAAAAAAAAAAGAAAAGCAATGCACCCAAGATATTTATTAATTAAAAAGAAAAAAAAAGTAACAGTAGTTTTTCAGTAGAAAAATCCAGCAATCAACACCAAATGAAAAAAACCTACATCACCAGAAATAAGACCTATTAACATCTTGAATTCCTGGTTTGATGGACTAAGAAGGACATGTTAGTTCTGTGATATTCCCTCCAAAAACGCATAACCTTAAAATAATGAGGAAAACATAAGACAAATTCAAATTATATGACATTCGGTAAAATATCTCATCTGTGTTCTTTGAAAATATTAAGATCATGAAATATAAGGTAGGATTCGTGAAACACCATACTCCAGAGGAGACTAGGAGATGTAACAAATGAATAAATAAAATATCGGATCCTGGATTGAATCCTAGAATAGAAAAAGAATACAGGTGGAAAAACTGATGACATTTGAATAAAGTCTGTGGCTTAATTAATAATATAATACCAATGGTCATTTTTTCATTTTGACAAATTTACCCCGGTTATGCAAGTTGTTAACATTAAGGGAAACTAAGCAAAAGACCTATAGGATCTCTCTGTCCTTTTTTCTGCTTTCTGTAATTATAAAATTATTTCAAAATAAAAAATTAAAAACAATGCTAACTATGCATCTGAATCTTTATGTGTATGTCAGCAAATACAGAATAATTTACTTTGTGGGGCTACCATTTTCAGTCCTTGGCATCCTACCTTCTTAGGTGGGCCCCTCTCTGTCCTTTTCTCCTCTTTCATCCCCCTATTCTCCCACTGCATATTTTCTAAGCACACTTTTAAATTATTGTCTTACATATATATCCATCCATCAGCGTCTCATCTCTCAACATTGTGCAGAATATTCTCCTGAAGAAAAAGTGTCCCTTCCCTAAAGGAAAGTCTAAAACTACTATTTTTTTTTCTCTTTGCCAGAGATCTTCTTAGTGAGGAGTAAAAAGAAGTGAGGGAATGAGTAAACAAGAAAACATTATCCTATAATCACGGATACTCACCAAAGCAAATTTGGATGTTATTAATAGTTTATAAACTGAGATGCCATAAAAACCCATGTAATTTTGGATAACAACATAGCTTGTTAACAAAAGCTCTGCCCAATCTTAATACTAGAATAATATCATTTAATAATATGCGACTTGTAATTTATGATGTTTAAATGGATCCTGATAGCTCAATAAAATATTCTTGCTAAGACAAACTCCATGGGGGTAAGACAAGCGGACCAAGCAACCTATGCTCCTCTTCTCTAGATTTGCCTTCCACTTGAGTATTTCTTCCTACTTATCATTGCCACAATCTCCTTGGTTTTGCTTGAGGGTCAAAGGACCTACACACACTTTCTACCTAACATCTTGCTTATGAAAAAATATAATTTCTCTTAACTATGACGAGCTAGCATAAGCCAGGACTATATAACAATATTAGACAAGATATTAAAGATTTTAAAAGGCAGACAGATGCAGAGTAATATGGTTTTGGTAAAGAGGCAACTAAGGTCTGGCTCGTTATTCTATGCTAGTTATTACCCATCCTATATATTGTGGAAACCCTCGTATATCCATTACTGACCACCCAGGCACACAACAGGGCATTGTGTTCTAAACATAATTATAAGTAGCCAAGTCCTACAGAGGCCAGTGTTTTCTTATTATGGCTTTCTGAGCACTCACCTCTCCAAGTGATTTACATTTGAAATGACAGTGAGTTTTCAGAACAGACCAAACTTTTAAAATGTAGCTCTACAGGCTCTAAAAGTATGGCCCATCAGAATGCTACATAAAAGTACTTAAAGCACCGCAAAATACTTGATTATTTCACTGCAGGCCATTATCAACACAACTCATGTACTCCATAAATACATATACCTACCATGCACCCACAAAAATTAAAAATAAAGAATGGGTCTTCCATTACAATGGTGTTAGTTTTGGAACTTCAAGCAGTCTGTAACACCTTGAAATCTACCAGAAACTGAACATAGGAAGTACGTAAAATAAATGTTTCCTAATGAAATGTTTTTTCTCAAGATATTCTTGGAATGAGAAAAAAAAAGTTCTTAGAAAAAGGACTCATCTTGATGAGTTGAAAATGTTTTATCTGTATACACACTGAGTTCTTCTATTTTTCTAAGCCTCCTTTGGCTAAAGATTCATTTAATAAATCCTCAAGTGAATTATGAGCTATTTTCCCAGAGGTGGGACAATATATTTAAAAAATAAAATTGTTTGGGACAATTTGTAAAATAGAAGTTTCAATGTCATGTTTCAATGTCATGTATCCATCATCTCTCTATGTATTTATATATTTATTTGTGTATTTTTAAATTTAAGGTGACATGTAACAAACTTGAGATCTTACCGGACAGGAGAACACTAGGACACTAATTAGAAACTGATCCCCAGAAACAAAGACCTTTTGGACTCATCTAACAAGAGAAGAATCATCAAGCATTCTTCAGCAGAAAGTGACAGCACCCTCCTTTCGCTGCTCATGAGAATTCACAAAGTAAGGCAATATGTGAAGAATTAAGACAGAAGAAGGTGCAAAGAATCCCTTGTCTCTTTTTATTAGATTCTAAGGTTGAGCTTTAGAATATTTCAAAAAGATAAGAAAAGAGACCTTAAAAGATTTGTAGAAGAAGAACGAAATAATATATTCATTTTGAAACATTAATATATTTTCATTCAGGATTAATAATAAAATGCTCATGTTAGTGAGAAATGAATCACTAAGGAAAATAAATGAGGAAGAGAAGATGGATAAAGTGATAAGAGGAGGAAACATGACATAATTGAGAAGGCACTGAAGTGGAAAGAGAATTGGAGTTTGTTGGTATAATTTAACCAGTTTTCATTCAATCACTTGGACCGTAGAAATTCTCAAAGTATAGTTCACACCCATCTGTAATAGATTACGTCTTGTCTGTATAATAAGTTAATGTGCAGGATTTTGAATATTTTCCCTTATTATAGCATAGTATTACTGCTTGTAGTTTCTTTTTTATTTTTCTTTTATAATCAAGAAAAAAATAAACAAAAGAGAATAAGGGAGAATGTCACCAGAGAGTCACAACGTTGGCATGTTATTCTACAATTCAAAAAATTCCCAAAGAATCTAAGTTTTAAGTGCTAAAAACTGCCAGATCATTTTTATATTTATTCTTATTACAGTGCCTACAGTATTCATAATTCTCCAAACAAAATCACAAGGCTTAATTGTTTTGAAATATACTTCTGTGCTACATTGTCAGATCTCAATTAAAGGAATCTTCCTTCTATATGTAATGCAAGTAATTCAATCCCTCTTTATGTAGTACCATAAGCATTATTTACATGAATATTTATGTTAAAATATGGCACAATTACTGCCTGTGATTCAAAAACATATAAAACAACCCTTTGCTGCTGCAACAATCAAAACACAGGGTTGATGGTAACACCTATCCTACATCAGCAATGGTAACAATACAATCAGTTTATATAAGCTAAATCCATATGGTCAGAACACACACCAACATTAAATAAACAAAACATAATTCTTCTTGTCTTCTGAATGTGAATTTGGAGAGGGAAACATCTGGATTAGAAAGGCACTCAGCAGTAGACAAGGCTTTTCAAGTAAAATTCCATTCAGGCACTAGAAATAAGACCCTCTGCTCAAGAGGCAGCAGCTGACACATGAGCCTAACTTAGTACTGAGACAGGATATAGATGAAGCTGTGTCTATGGATAAGCACAAAAGGAAATTAAAAGTAAGTCTTCAATTAGTTAAGCTTTCAAAGGTAAAACTCTAGGGTGTTTGGAAGAATCTTTTGGGAAGATATATTCCAGTTTTACTGCAGACTCAACACAAACGGCTCACAGACAAGCTACATCTATAGTAATTGGAAACATTTGCAAAGTGAAAGATGAGAGACAAATGTTTTGCCAAAGGTTCTGAAGCATGGGCTTACACAGGCCTGTGA
Organism: Cacajao melanocephalus; assembly: GCA_963573385.1. Taxonomy (NCBI): domain Eukaryota; kingdom Metazoa; phylum Chordata; class Mammalia; order Primates; family Pitheciidae; genus Cacajao; species Cacajao melanocephalus. The sequence continues at coordinate 50,884 of CAUYLG010039596.1, forward strand.
CTTTTTTTTTTAAAAGTATCAGAATAAACGTATGTTTGCAAATTATTTTATTTTACCAAGTAAGGGCAATAAAACACACACATTTAAACCAAACAAAACAAAAAAAAAGAAAAAAATTTACCACAAAATCTTACCGTCCACTTTCACTATTCTTTTATTAAAAAGAATATTTTAATCTCAAAATTAGGAAGGACTCAGTAGAAAAGAACGATGATCTTTCCCAAGAAAGAACGGCTGTTCATGTGGTCGGTTTTACCTCCCTTATTCCTCAATTACAGCCTCATTGTTACTTGGCCATCTCTTAGAAGATCTTGTTAGTCACTGATGTGGGAGGTGTGTATACTAGTGGTGATAGAGTAGGAAGAATTAGGCAGTTAGTGAAGGTGAAAGAGTTCTTGGTCGAATTTTACTTTAATAAAAGGCAGCCCCCAAATAATTTCTTTTCTAATAGAAAGCGGTCTGAAAAATCAAGCTACAAGCATAGATAAGCAAGCTGGAAGCTTGTATAGGGAAATGCCAGCAGCTGTACCTGGAAACTAGATATATCCAACATGGCAATTCCTTCTTCCCTTTCCTCATCACCACATGCGCAGATGTCATGGCACCAGCCAGGTAAAACCCCATCTACATAATAAAAGATCTGTGGGCTATGTAAATAGCACACCTGGTCAAACCAACCCCCTGGGCCCTATGTAAATCAACACCGACTCCTCAAGCCCCTCTATAAAATCAACCTCATCTCATCCCAAACCCAGAAACCCAGTTGGGCACCCCCTTTCTCTTCATGAGGAAACTCTCTCTTCTTTCTTTGCCTATTAAACTTTCCGCTCCATGTGGGTGTGTCTGTGTCTTTGTTCTCCTTAGCACAAGACAACGAATTTTGGCTATTTCCCCAGACAGTGATGCCGCTTCACTAGCATCTACTGGGTAGAGACCAGAGATGCTGCTAAACATCCTACAATGCACAGGACAGCTACTACAACAAAGAATTGTCTGGTCCAAAATGCCAACAGTACAAAGGTGGGGAAACCCTTCCCTATGTGGACATTTTAGCTAAGGACCAGTGGACATTTTGGCTCAGACTGACCCTGATGTATGCTAACCAGTTTACCAAGCCACTGATCTATGGAGTGCTTTGCTTACTCTTAACTTTTGTTTCCAATCATTTTTAACAATAATGATCAGCAGTAAAACGGCAGCAGTGAAATTCTACTCTATCAATTAGAACTAGCCTAAAAAATTGTCACTAAGTCTATTCTGCATTTCTATCACTTTGACATCAATCCCATTGTCTTGTTAGTTTGTATCTGAACTTCAAGGCATCAGACTTAGTCTAGAGGTAGTGCTACTATTTGGAAATAAAAGAATATTTAGCCAGTTTGCGTCAAGGATTAGTAGCCTCTATGAAAAGAAAACATAAATTTCTTCTTACACTGGACATTAATAATGTATGCTTCATTAAATATTCAGTAAGAGTATATATACTTTCTACTAATGTAACTTTTTAAAGATTAAGAAAATCAAATGGATTAACAACCATGGCTCATTCTAGAAAGTTAAATTATAGACAGCTATTTTTTCCTTATGTTTATTTCAAGCATTTTGCTCTATAAAATTATGCACCAACTCTCAGGAGCATGGTTAGCTTCTTTTTGTCTCTGAACTTTCATACAAAATATCTTTATTTTTATAAAATATTCTTTCATATACCAAAGACTTTGAAGGCAATATTTTACGACTATTTTTTTTTAGATGGAGTCTTGTTGCTCTGTCACCAGGCTGGAGCGCAGTGGTGCAATCTTAGCTCACTGCAACATCCGCCTCCTGGGTTCAAGTAATTCCCCTGCCTCAGCCTCCTAAGTAGCTGGGATACAGGTGCATTCCACTACGCCAAGCTAATTTTTTGTATTTTAGTAGAGACGGGGTTTCACCATGTTGGCCAGGATGGTCTCGATCTCCTGACCTTGTGATCCAATCCCCTAGGCCTCCCAAAGTGCTGGGATTACAGGTGTGAGCCACCGCACCTGGCCTTATGAGTATTCTTGTAGGCTACATATAAATGTGTCATTTTTTTCTACAAATTATATTAGAAAATGAGATCATATTATGTATACTGTTTTCTTATTTTTTTAACATTATATTATAAAGTATATCAGTGTCTGTATAATATGGATTCCTCACATTTTAAAACCCTGATTTCATGATGTAGATCTAGTATCATTTATTTACATTATTAATGGTCATCAGTTGTTTTATATTTATGTATGTATGTATGCAGATAGATAAGTATTGTGTGTGTGTGTGTGTGCCTGTGCATGTGCGTGTGTGCGTGTGTGTGTGTGTGTGTGTGTGTGTAATGAGTGGTGAATATCTTTTTTGCAGTTCTCCAAATGTATCTGGGGCAAGCATTCTAGAAGACAAAGAGAATGCACTTTTATAAAGGCTTTCAGTGCTTCCCAATTTCCCTGCAGGAGGCTTACCCTAATTGATATCACCACAAAGTGTATGAGTATCAGTTTTCCATAAAAACTTTCTGGCAATGGATCTCAACAATCTTTTTATTTCTTATTCCAATGTTATCAGAATATAGTATTTCATTGTTGTTTTCATTTGGATTTTTGTAATCTCTGATGAGATGGGACAACAATTTATATACTTATTATAAATGTACATGTATTCTTTGTGAATAGCTTGCATAGGGCCTATGCCCAGTTTTCTGTTGCCCAGCGGTGGAAAATGGGGTGGACAAGTCATTTCTTCTTATTACTTTGTAAAAATCTATTTCTATTAATATATAAACATTTTCTTATATAATTTGTGATTATTATCTCCTAAAATGGATGTTTGTCTTTATTTTGTGTTTTGTTTGGGTTTACTTTTTAAATTTTGTATTCTCAGCAGTCATGTTTGCCTGCCTTTTCCTTTGTTTTCTGTCTTTGGTATCATTAGAACACCCTTTATCATCCCAAAGTCACAAAAATATTTCCTCTTTTTTATCTAGTACATATAGGGCCCATTGTTATTGTTGCTGTTGGTACTCGGAAGCTGAAGACTGCGTTAGACATATTCTTCAGTTCATAGCATACTATCACTCTTGGTAAACAGAGAGTCTTCCTGCCCCAACTCAAATCTCTCTTTTTTTTCCCTCCCTCCCTTTGCCCCTTCCTTCCTTCCTTCCTTCCTTCCCTCCTTCCCTCCTTCCTTCCTTCTTTCTTTCCTTCCTTCCCTCCTTCCTTCCTTCTCTCCTTCCTTCCCTCCCTTCTTTCCTTCCTTCCTCACCTTTGTTTATTCCTATTCCTTGTACCTTTTTCTCTATTCCCTCCCTGCATATTAAAACATAAACTGTTTCTTAAAATCTACTCTGGTTCACCTTTACCTTAGATAACTTATATTTCGTTCACTTCACAATATGAGTCCCTTATTATAAGTTGCTGCTCTTTATAAACACTATATTTTAACAGAACAGACCATGCGTTAGGCATCTATTATGTTTCTATAACTACACCAGATCCTTTATATGCATTATATCTAATTATAATATTATAAGGTAGGTATTACCTGAGTTGAAATATAAGGAATCACTATCTCAGAGAAATATATATATATACTAAATGTCATACAGTCACTAATAAAAAGAGCCAAGATTCATCTTAGAGATGATGACCCTAAGACCCAGGCTGTCTTGGTGCTTTTTATAAAAATAATAGCAAACACAACCAAGTGAGTTCTGCACATTTTTAGAAACTATATTTGGAAAGGAAATCCTTTTTCCTTACAACACCATTTTATATCATTTTAGGAAATTTTAGTAACCGTAGTTTCTAATTTCATCATTTCAAAGAAAAACACTAATCTAATGCTACATTCATGGCTATATAATTGCAAGCAAATGAATTTTAGGCATCCGGTATAATAACAGCCGTGACAACATAGCGTTTCTTTTCTTCTGAGCTGCAGTTTGAAACTGGACCAGGGTAGGCACATGACTCAACAGCTACCCATCTATAAATTCACTAGAAACTCATGAAAGGATCCCATGTAAAGGACTTTATACATAGGAGGAAATTTATTTAGCTTGGCCAATCAGACTGGCTCTCGCTAGAAACTGTTCTGAAAAATTTGAAGAGAACTAATTAGGAAGGTGAATACTGCCAAGCCGCAAAAATAGCGGAGATGTCATAAATGTGAATCCACTCAGCAAATAATGATGACAAAAGTGATGGTAACGGTGGTGGTGGTGGCAATGATTATGATGATGACAGATATTTTTATCACTTAATGATACAACACTCCTTATAAAGATTAACTCCTATAAGCCTCACAATAACCCTATGATGTGAGTAGGTCCGTTTTAAAAATAAGTAACTGAAACATAGAAATGTTCAGTAACTTGCTCAATGACAGCAGTTAGTAAGTGGCAAAGTCTGATTCAAACATAGAAGTCTAGCTCCAGAAATTGTGCTCTCCTTTAAAATGGCCTTAGCATCAGAAATGGGAAGACACGTTTGGAGGCTGACTTTTTCTAAAAGCTCTGTTCCTTACAAGTACATTTGGCTTCTTTTTCTGCTACCTTACGCATTACTACAGACATATTGTCTTCAGTAGGAAAAGATGTAAGCACTTTTTTTTTTGTACCGGAGACTAATTAATTCAACAATAATGTATACATGTTCAACTTTCAACATAAATGAAATAGGACTTTTTCAATGATGATAATTTAGGGCAGAGAAAGCAGAGACACACTTGGTAGCCAGATGTCTACCACAAACGCCTCTAAACCTGCAAAGACAAAGAATCACCTGAATACTTTAGACTCAGAACATTTTTTCCAAATGCCCATGGTCTGAGTAATTATCTACTAAAATACTATTTCTGAAATATAGGAGTTACCTTATTTATTCTGTAGCTACATAATAATTGGTTGGATTCAAATGCTATATCTGAAACAACCCCGCTGACCCCAAATTTTCTGCACAGGTACCTTTTCCCAAAGCATATATATGGTTTAACACCATTTTAATTGACTCAATAAATATTTATACCATAGTTACTAGGTAGGCACGGTTCTACATGTAGGGGAATATATCATGGGAAAAAAAGAACGTTAAAACTATTGCTTTCATTGAATTTACTATCTAATAGGGAGACTGAACAAGCAAGCAAATATGTAATACATCAGAGAGTGAAGGTAAGTGTTATGAAGAAAAGCAAAAAAAAAAAAAAATGGAAAGAGGTTATATGGGAGTTGGAAGCGGAGTCACAGTTTTACGCTGGGTGGTTAGTAGTGGCATTACTAAAAAGGTGATACTTAAAAGAACAAGTATGTCAGAAAAGAGGAGATTTGTTGGGGGATGAGGTTTGAAAGTTGAAGGAAACCAGACCTAAGGCCAATTCCTTGGGGCGGGGGGGAAGGTCACCAAGTAACACATAAAACTTCAGTGTAAGTTTAGAAGGTTGTAAAATTGTAATATAAAGCTACGTATGTGAGACAGTTTCCAGTCTAGCTGACATCTTTGCTTGGTTTTCCAACTGGCTTTTAGTCTAGTCACAGTCAAAATTAATTTCGGATCTTCCACCATCTCCAGACTGTTCAATTCAATCTCCTCCTTATCAATATAAATAGTAAGTCCATCTTCCCAGTTCTGAATCTAAAAACCTTGAGTTGTCACTGACTACTGTCCCTCTCATTCCCAATATCCAATCTTTTAGCAAATTTAGTTAGTTTTACCTCTCACCATATACACACAGTCAACAACATTCAACCTCTTCATTTCTAAAATCCTGATCTCTGTCCCCACCATTTTTCACTGTAATAATAGCAATGGTTTTTAACTTTCTGCTTCTTCCTGTGCCACTACTCAGACTATTTTCAATACAGCATTCAGAAAGACTCCTTTAAAACATGTCATATCATAATTATTCTGGCTTGAAAGCCCTCCAATGGCTTCCTATTCTACTCAAAGTAAAAGCCAATATCTTATGATGATTCATATATCACACAGGACAAGGCATCCTTTTTAGTTTCAGACTTTTATTATGGCTCACTTCGCTACCATTCACCTCCAAAAACATTTCCTCCTCAGAACTACTCTACTTGCTATTTCTTCCGCTGTAAATGCCTCAATGAGTAGAAAACACTCTGTTTAAAGAATGGATGGAAGGCTAGGTTCACTAACTAGCAAGTGAGTCACATATATCACAATATACCACTTAAATTCATGCCTGAGTGGCATTATAAATTACTAAAGATATAGAACTTTGGTTTTTTGTCAATGTTAGAAGGTAGAAAACTTCCACTTATGAATACCAATGTTCTACTCTATAAATCAATGGAAGAGGAGATTTACGTTTAAATTACATAGTTCCAATTGTTGCAAAAAGATACTTGATGCTCATACCTTCTCTCACACTAAAATACATGACATCATTGGTGATAAGAAAATTTAGACAATGGAAAAACTAGATTAAGAAAATATGTAATAAAAAAGATATATTTTTAATTTTTAAAAATCATATACAAAGCCATTCAGATTAGTTACTGAACATTAATTTTTACACAGAACTTCCAAGTAACCAAAGCAGGATGAAAAATGTACATATTTTAATGAAGTTCCATTATCTGATAAGTGAGCAAATATTAAGATAGTTGGTAAAAATCTTACCCAGTTGGAAATTTCAAGAAGCATTTATTAAAAGAACTCTTACATAAGAAGTTTGGGATACTATAATACACAGCGTTTTTTAATTTTCTCTGTCTAGATTTTTATACAGTGCCTTATAAAATTAAAGAAATGACACTAAACTTAAATTCAAGTAAAAAACTTAAAGATCAAATTGCTCAAGTACACTACTTAACAATGGATAGAGACGGAGCCAAGTGAACTTGGCATGTAAAAATCCAAAAGGAGTGAGCAAACTGTCCTTTAGACAGCTTTTCAGCAGAAGTTTTATATTACTAAATCAATATGGGCTAAAGGGTAAAGAAAGCTTTATGAGAGTAAAGGGAATTGGGCTCATCTAAAAAAATACTTTAGAAATGAAGTAAAAAAGACAAAAGTAGACTATTCTGACATGGAAAAATCAGGAATATAGGCTCAGGGAAAATCCCAACTCTGTCAGAAGCACAAGGATCATTGTAGCAAATAAAAAGGGTTTAGGATCTGTATCCCTTATATGGTCAGGAATAAACAGGCACAGTAAAGGGCATTGGCAAACAAGCATATCAATGAATATTTACACTAGCAGGTACTAAATTGAATATTTCAGAGTAGTGATCTAGCAATTTATAGCAATATTTATCTAGCACAGGGATTTACGACTGTTGGAAGAAAAAAAGATAAAGAAATAAATTCATGTAATAACCTAGGCTCAATATATCAGGGACCTTGTGTGCTTTTGGGGCAAGATGTCCTACAAAGTAAAGCCTCTCCTTATGTTCTTTCCTATATGGCATGATTCACATATGAATCTTCTCTGTACTAAGTAGTGTCTTAACATTCTGCAAATGTAATGCTCAAAGAAGACAACATTCTAATGGATTTTCCTCCCTGCTAAATTCTAAACTCTGCTCTAATGGGCTTTAGAATTTGGTAGGGAGGAAAATCCATTATATAGGAAATTATACATGCACAATAAATATCAACATGTGAGAATCTCCACATGTAATGGATGATTATTGGAGGGAAATTATCTTGGAGTTGGGTATCAGAGAAGGCTGGGCTAATCTGAAATCCTAATGATGACAAAGGCATTTTCAAGCAGAGGGGAATATTCATGCCATCTTAGTCCCTCCTTTAGTTCAGGCACTGGCATCTCTCTAAAGGAAGAGAGAGGGAGTTGTGGGAATTGTGTTTCTTGAGATAATGGAATGGTGTGAGGGTGAGCCTGATGCTTTATAGGACCTGAGATTTCTGCACAAGGAGGTAGCGTTGAAGAGAAAGTGGTAAAATATAATGCAAATGAGAGTAAACCCTGAAGTTCCTTTGCAGAGGGCATTATGAGATTGGATTGCATGCTAAGGGCAAGGGGTGACACTGAGACCTAAAAGGGCTTTTATGTATGATGACAGACAACAGATTTCCACTTTGGAACTGTCACGTGAGCTTAAGTATGGACAATGGAAGTTTACAAAACTGATGGCAGGAGACAAGCTAGCAACATGCTGCAGAAATCTAGGTGAGAGATGCCAGTGCCCGAACTAAAGGAGGGACCAAGATGGCATGAATATTCCCCTCTGCTGGAAAACACCTTTCTCCAAGTTGTAAAACCATCTCCTACTATAAAGAAAACGTTTATGAGAAACTACTATTTCTTTAGGTAAAGCCAATCAGCAAACTTGATGGCCTATAATCCCTCTCACCTCATCTCTGAAAAAACTTTGTTTCAGCAGAGTTGAGCTCAGGATGAGTTCTGGCCTCTTTGTTCCATTGCAAAAGCCTTGAATAAAGTCTTCCTCTCCTATTTAATTTTGGTGCAATCCTTCTTTGACAGTGATGATAGTGGAAGTTGTGAAAAATGGACAAGTTCAGAAGATACTTAGAAGATAGTAAAACCAGAAAATGTTGTATGATTAAATATGATTCAAAAACTATTCCTGAGTTGAGATTTGTGCAACTGAATGTACAGAGATGCCATAAGGAATATAAGAGTTTGAGTAGATTAGTGGATTAAGGCGGTGTATTTAAGTTTGGAAACAGTGAGATCCACAAATGCCTGTGATTATTTCAAGGAGAGGAAACTTATAGACCTCCCAACACATGTATTCAGAGCTAAGAAGACAGGACTGGGTCAGAATCACATGCCTATATGATATTTGAAATCTTGGGATTATGTGAGAATGTCTAAGAAAAGCAGGAAGAACGGGAAGCCTATAGGGCTTAGATCAGAACTCTAATAAACTCTAATGTTTAAAAATAGATAAAGGAACATGAAACCATGAAAAATATAAAAAGGATCACCCAGAAAGATAGTAGAGCAGAGTTACTGCCAAACATAAAATTGAAATGATAGAAACCAATGATGAGAAAATGTATTGCCTGCTGTGTTGCCGCTGATTAATGGAATTTTATCTAGCTGTATCCAAACCGTTTTTTATAATAAGCCAAATTAGATCATGGAGACGGTAATAAGGTCATGTATCCCAGTATTCTGTAAGGTAATTCAGTATAAATTTGCGTTATTGAGAGTATAGTCTGATAATAATTATGGCCTATTAAAATGTTTTTAATTTCTAGAGTAAACCACTCATCCATGGAATTGTTTTTCTATTTTCATAGCGAAGGATACTCAGCTAACTGCACGTAAGCAAGCAAAAATGAGACCGTTTTTCCAATCACCAACATAAAGTTTACATGGCTTTTTTCTACACTAAGAACCATCTCTAGTATTTTAAGATTTTATATGCAGTTTATCTTTTGCTATTGACGTTTTGAGGTTGTGTCCAGTAACCTAGGCAACCGTTCTTGTTTCTGTCCTAATTTACTTCTATTTATAGACCTCATATAGATTCAATGGCCCCAGAGGTCTTCTCTAAGGAGAGTAGGTTGACAAATTACATGCTCTTAAGTGAATATAATGTTAAACATATGACAGATCCTAGTCATCAAGCAAAGACTGCACATTCCAATTTCTGTAATTTGGGGTCATCAGTATATATGATGAATAATGTATCTTTAAAAAGGTAGTGTAACTTGGTCACAGTGAAATATGAAATGACTATTGTTGAAATTATAATATTTAAATGTTTTGTTTTTAATGTTATATTTATTAAATTCAATTCCAGCAATTAGAAATAGCAGCTTCAAACATCCTCAAATAAAAATCTTGCCTGGTCTAATTCAGTGCTGTTAAACGAATTTCCTTTCTCACCACTCACCTGCAAGACACTATAATCAAAGTTTAAGTTGTGTGAGACAGAACAAAACCTTAGAGTTAGTATTTAGCCCTTACTGGATTTCAAGTTGTATAGGCAGAGGAAAGAATGACTGTAGAATATGTTCTTCTTGGACAAGGGCAAAGAAAGAAGAGATGATTTTAAGGACTACTTGCAAAACTGTCTCCAACATGCATCCAATAAATATCAGAATGAGATGTATTTTTTTCTCGTTTCTCTTTTTAACCATTACGCATCTAGAAAATTTGAATTTTTTTTCTTTCTTTTTTTGAGACAGTCTCTCACGCTGTCATCCAGGCTGGAGTGCAGTGGGTGCAATCTCTGCCCACTGATAACTCCACCTCCTAGGTTTAAGCAATACTCTCACCTTAACCTCCACAGTAGCTGGGATTACGAACATGCACTGCCATGCCCAGCTATTTTTTGTATTTTTAGTAGAGGTGGGATTTCATCATGTTGACCAGGCTGGTCTTGAACTCCTACTGAACACCTGACCTCAAGTGATCCACCCACCTCAACCTCCCAAAGTGCTGGGATTACAGGCATGAGCCACTTCACCCAGCAGAAAAATTAAAAATAGAAAAGTTTAATTCCTATATAACTTTACGAGGACTGAGAGAGACAGAAACTAATGGATTACCAAGCTACCAAAGTTCCACAAAGAAGAAAACTCCCAGTGCAGAGCCAGATATTTTAATAAATGATGAAGGAAATAAGAACTTGATAACCATTAAGGGTCCATTTTTCTGTGTTATTGCATTAACAAGAGTTGCTTTTTTGGATATCTATTTCAGTTCTAGCTTATTTATGTGAATAAAGATTTATATAAACATGCTGGTAGCATTAAGAATCACATCAATGCCATCTTCCTTTTAACCTCTTAAAGCAGTTCTTGAGTAGTCCCCTTCTGGAGGAAAAATGAACAATTTCAAAAGACTTCTGATAGTAAAGTGTCCAGGATGTCAAAAATAGCACCATGAAACAGGAAACTGAGTAATCCCATATCAGGAGACAGAGAACTTTGTATTTACAAGCTCCCTGAGCTAATCAATAAAAAGTCACAGCACATCAGGAGCACACAAAGATCTGCACTTTTCATGTGATTCATTTTTATAAAAATCAAAATTTATTGTTTATTTCCTATATGCCAGAAACCAAACAAGAATTTTTGCATCTCTAATTGAATCTTCAAAAATATCTATAAAATAGATATTATTATCATCATTACAATTTTACAGATAAGAAAATTGAAAGTTAGAAATGTAACTTTACAAAGGTCATATGGATAGTAATCAGTGGAACTAAGATTTGAGTCACGGTTTATGTGACTCCAAAGTCCATACTCTTTACTTACACATTATAGCAGTTCTATAAAAGGCAAGTCACTTGCTCACCTAGTCTGTTCCCAAAAACTCTATTTCGATCAATTGTATTAACAGTCTTTTTAAACCCACAGTTATTACCCAGGTAAGTTTGAGGAACGTTCAGCTGACACCCTGCTGCAACTAAAATAATTTCCTAAATCTCTACTGTGACTGCTGCCCCTACTGCAGAAAACAAAACAGGAAAAAGGTCTAAAAATTAGAATTCTTATTTTATTGAAATATCGCACAGGCCAAGGAGATGAGAGAATGACTAAGGAGCAACTGCCTTTGCTCTTCTGGATTCCGTGGTGGGAGCTAACTTTGGACCCTCATCCTGCAAGATCCCCTGCTATATGACTCTACTTGCCTCATATTCTACTTCATTATGGTGAAGTGGCCCACCAGTAGAGATTGTCAGGGTCTGGCCATTATCAGGTAGTTGCTGAATGGTAATCAACAAACCAATTTTGCTATTGAGAGAAGATTGCAGGATGGGGACACGTAGAAATTTGCAAGGTTTAAATACATCTGATTTTAAGGTTTATGGTCTTCAGTTTCACAAATCATATTTCTAGTACAGCAATTTATAATATCAACTCTAATACTGGCTGTTGAAATAGTAGATCAATGATAATATTAAGGGATAATGAGACTCTATTCCAGTTTACAAGTCTGCTGCACTGGAAAGAGAAAATGTTTGAGGCCAGAACACCTGAGATTTGGTCCCAGTCAACATGACTTGAATAAACTACTTAAACTTTTTTGAGTCTAATTTCCTAATTAGTAAAACCAAAAGGAAAAGATAACAAAAAATAAGCTCCAGGGCTTTTTAAAAATTAGCTACCAATTTGGAAATATTCTGTAAACGATAATGTGTTAAATAGTATCAGACACTGCTCCGTTTAAATAGAAAAATTGATTTAGTCTGGATTTCATATAATATTTTAGGAAGCTTTTAGGACTTAGAAAAATTTTATTAATAGGTTTAGAAATTTTATTATCATAATGAAAGTCTATTTTCATGTCTCCTTTGAATTTGAGTTGAGTTTTTCACAGAAAAGATGCCTATTTTATTCTGGCTGAAAGCATGAACAAAATAAACAACAAGCTCCGTGAAGAATGTTCTATGAACCGATATCCAACTCAAACTCCTGTGTCATTGCGATATGCCTGATCACTGAATATAACCATGTACTGGTCCAGTGACTATTCATGTTTAATAATTAAGACAATTACAGATTTCCACTGCTGTTTCCATTGCCACTTCATAAGGCATGCATTATTGGTCTTTTAATATTTTGTTCTCATTGACCACAGACTCTAAATCATTATATGTTAGTTACAGACCGTTACAACGCCTAGTGGCATTTGCCGCTGGTGACAACGATAATAAATGATGTTGAGCCAAAGCTAGTAGGAATGAAATACAGAAAGTAAAATGATAATAAATAACTGTCACTCCATTACTACACAGTGCCTGGTTCTAGCACCTGTTCAATAGAGCAGAGTCTGCATAATCCAAGAACTAAAAAGGCATTTACTCTTTAGTAAGCAACAAAAAAAGGAATCCATTTACTCATCTTGTGCTGTGACCCAAAATTCCACACTGAGCATGGCACGAGTATTTAAAGAGTTCTCAACAGAATTTACTTCAATATCTTGGAGTATCTTCTCAAAGTGAGAATGCTTGTGAAATGTACCAAAAGTTACACTCAGTCCAATGGATATGAAATTACAGCAATTCTGGCTAGAATGTGACAATAATTTCCTAGATGGATATGAGACTGAAGATATGAATATCATTTTATTATTATAAGGAACATGGGACACAGATACTAGTATAAAGAATATGGAACTCAGGAATAAGATATCTGGTAGATATTGTAAAACCTATCTAAATATAATGTTGGTTCTTGTCGGGTGATTTGGGTGAGGATCAAATTTAAGCTATCCCCTTCCTTGGCCATCTGTCTCAAAAACTTAACTTATGAGAGTAGAATCTGTTGTAATAAACTCACAAGGCAGATATACTGTAAGGGGTGTTATTGGTATCAAATCATCTATAATACAAAATAAATTGCTCTTTAAAATTTAAAAGAAAATTTATGTCTTTTAAATAAAAATAATCATCTATAATATAAAATGTGTGTCTTTTAAAATAAAATATAATCATCCATAATATAAAATAATTGCTCTTTAAAATTTAAAAGAAAATTTGTGTCTTCCCCTTGTCAGTGACATTCTTTCCTCTGCCCCCTTTGTCATTCCATTAATTACATATCAGCCTTATTGCTATGGTGGCAGTCTATCTGTTCGTTTTTTAGTAAAGGACTTATCCTAACTTTAGATCCTAAGTAAACTGACATGCGACAATCACAGAAGGTGTGAGTCTGAAGACATAATCTTCTTACTAGACAAGTTACATAAATCTGAGCCTTAGTGATCTTAGTAGTAAAACTGGGATAATATTATCAATATAGCAAAGTTAATGTAAAATTTAAGTAAATAGTATATGTGAAGTGATTTTTTTAAAATCGTTTTCTTCCAAAAAGCAGAGTCTGAGATTGAAAGGTAGTTTATTTTGGAAACACATATTAGAAAACACAACTGGAAGCCTGGGAAGAACAAATCAGGAAAGAAAGGAGAGCCAGTCTAAAGATACAAATCAGCATGGCTACTGCTTGATCCTACTGGGGACCCTTTCAGGTTCTATGGAAAATGCATTTTTGAATTGTCTATCTTAGAAATGGAAGTGGGATATTGGTCAAGAGTTGCTCTATGTGGGGTTCACACCTTACATGAAGCTGTATATGTATTATCATGACTGAGCAGTTATCGGGGGGATTCCACATAGTAGTTGCTAGGGAGCCCCAATACAGGGAGTGAATAAAATCCAAATTATTTGGGATTTATGCAGAGGAGATTTATAAGAGCAGAGAATGGCCAGGTTGAATATAATGTTGCCACTAGTGGATTTTGGGGTCAGGGATCTATCTTGCCACTAAACAGATAGTGAGGTTTTCACCCAGTGGCATTCCGAATGAACAGGATTGTCAGAGAGCTGTAAGCAGATGAACACTAATGCAAGATGAAGAGCAGTTTCAGGGTAATCTCCACAACATTAGAAGCTGTAGCTTCTATGAAAGATTCTTAAGATCCAGAACCATGGGGATCATCAAGTTTGTAACCTATAATGGGCAGTCAGTCATCTAGCTGGCCTGGCCTACATTTTGGACAAAGAACAAAAATACAAATGAAAATAATAGTATTAAGAAGTTTACCTTCTTATCATATTCCGTGAAAGTTTTTGAAACACTTCCATATGCATTATCTTATTTGAAGTTACCAGTGATGCTGTGAGAACCTACGGCACTATTCATCTCATTTTTCAAATGAATAAATTTGGTTTTCTAACTAACTCTTCATTGTCTACAAGTGCTAAGTCAGAATAAAAACTGAGGTGTCTTTATCCTAATTCTAGCATTCTAAAAAGAGCCTTAATTTTAATAAAATTTCCTTTGGTCAATTACTTTGTAAGCCCTGACACCTACACTTCACCTCCAGTGTCATCAGACTGAGTGAATCACTCACCCACTTCCCTGAAAGCATGAGCAAAGAGTATTTCCAATGTAATTTGCATTCATAAGATGTGATCTCTCCCAATGATGCCAACCAGATTTGAAGGAAACTAAATCCATGTGCTGTGTGACTCTAGATAGTTTTCAACACAAATTAGCTACTAGAGGACTGACAAATAACCTGAATAATCTGTAAGAAATGGAAACTCAAGAAAGTAGCATTTCCCAATATATTACCAAATACTATCTTTCTGGCTATGTAATAATGGTGTCTACTTGAGAACAGTTTTTCTCCACTAAAGTGGAATATTCCTATTACCAAAATTTGAGATAAACAATGTTTCTGAGAAAACACAGGTTTTATTTTCTTGGCTAGTAAATCTTTTTTCTAGGCAGTCTGAATTCTGAAAACATGGAACTTTCCCAAATTTATCTTTTTCCATATTATGCTTCATTATATTTTCTGTATTATATAGTAAATGAGAAAATACTTAGCATATTGTAAAAACAAATATGTACGTGCAAGATATTATTGTTAATAAAAAGATATAGTTATGCTCTAATGACATAGCTTTTCTAACATTCATTTCACATATGTGAAAGTAGATAAAAAGAAACAAAATATTTTTACATATGTTGTGGGATTTTAAAAAGGCAATCAAAAAGAATAGTAGAAACCGAATCTGAGTTTCTGCATCTGTTTAAAATTAGATATTTTTCAGTGCATTCATCTTATTTTCCATTCTTAGGAAATAGAAATCCAAAGGATTATAGGTAAAATTTGGTAAAGCTTAAAGATTTTTTTTTTCTTCAAATCAGTTTCCACAAGCCACAGAGTACAATAGAATATCAAAATATGTATGGAAATATCATTATTTTTATTTAAGGAAATACACACTAACATGTATTTGTGACACGGAGTTTATCAGACAGGTCTTTGCTTGAAATGTTTCTGAGGCTCTTGTGTAACAATATATCTACAAAAAAACACAGTGTGCTCCAGTCTTTCAATATAAGTGTTTCAACATCAGATAGATCCATGAGACCAGGAAACAAAGGGAAACGTTAGGAATTTGCTTCCATCTCCAAATTTTATGTCACTGAATTTAACTAACTTAATAATAATACTACTAATGATGATCATGATAATCAAACTATTGGTGCTGCTACTGCTACTATGAATAACAATAACAGCTATTGAGAAGTGACTATGAACTAAGCACTATATAAGTGCTCTATTAGTTGACTCAGTTAATTCCCTCAGTAATCCTCATATGTCTCTGCTTTATAAATGAGGGCACTGAGGTACAGAGAAGCTAACTGCCTTTCCCAAGTAACACAGCAGAAAGAGATGGCAGAGTCATATACATTCCTGGGAAGCCTTAGAGACCGTGCTGTACTACATGGGTTTCTGACCCAAGGTTTGTAGTCTGCTCCACAGTTGCAAACTATAAGTGGCTAGGATGCCAAACTTTCACAGATACCCAGGCACTGGGTGGGACTAAAGTGAAGTACAATATCTCAGAGTAATTCAGAAATTAGAATTAACATATTTGGAGTTGTGTGTTGGTGGTGTGGGTGTGTTTTTGGGGGGAAGGCACAGGAAAAGTTATTGCAGGGAAAGAAGAGTAGATTATTGACTCATATGAGTTTTCTTTTCCACTAGAATTTCAGAGTATATTTACCACTTCTTCGTTTCTTTTTTGTACTCTAAGCAAACATGTACATATTTCACTTTTATATTCCCATGACTCCTCTAAAGCTCAAAAGCAGTATGGAGTGATTCACTACATGACCTGAAATGGTCTTACTGTGAGCTCTCAAGATAGAGGAAAATAATTCCCCTCATGTGGTTTCCCTTAATGCTAAGGCTTTTCTCTATGTGCTTCACAGAACTAGTTCCAGATCCATGAGTTGCACCTGTTAAAGGCTGCCTAGATTGGCAAAGGGAGGGCACAACCATCAGTGACACAGGACACGGTTCTCCCACCAGGGAAGTGACATACCCTGTCAGTTTTCCCTTCTGTCTGAATACTGGTGTGACTGCGAACCTCGTGATCCTCTTCAAGGTCAGAAACATCCTCCAGTTCCTCTGGGGTCTGTAAAAAGAAAGCAAAACATTGTCAATGGGAATGTAAAAGCATTTCTTCTTTGGAAAATATGGCAGTACCTTAAAAGGATAATCATAGAGTTACCATATGACCCAGCAATTTCACTCCCAGTTATATATCCAAGAGAAACAAAGGCATATGTTCACACAAATACGTATACACAAATGTTCACAGGAGCATCAGTCATGACAGCTAAAAAAGGGAAAGCAAATATATACCTACTGATGAATGGATAAACAAAATATGGTACATCTCTACAATGGAATATAATTTGGCTATGAAAAGGAGCAAAATACTGATACACACCACAACACAAGTGAACACTGAAAACGTCATCCTAAGTGAAGGGAGCCAGCCACAAAAGGTCACATATTGTATGATCCCATTTATATGAAATGTCTACAACAGGCAAATCTATAGACAGAGATTTAATTAGTGGTTGCTAGGTGCTAGGGGAAAGGGGAAATGGACAATGACAGCTGATGGGTATGTGGTTTCTCTTTGGGATGATAAGAATGTTCTACAGTCAGATAGCAGTAATGATCACAAACCCTCTGAATATACTAAAAAACACTGAGTTTTATACTTTGAAGTGGTGAGTTTTATGTTATATGAATTATATCCCAATAAATTGTGAGAGTAAAAGAAAGCAAAAAAAATGACCACAAGGAAAATTTTATTTCAGTAAATAGCAATTTGGCTACCCACTATGTGGTTATTGTAAACTAAGATGCTTACAGTTCATAAATACATTAGATAATTGTCACTGAAATCATATATCATCAAAATGCCACCAGAAATTATCAAGGAATTACACTTTTAGGGACCTGATAAATAATTTAACTTGAAATTCAGTGTCTATTAGTAATAGTCAGCTAATGTCCATTTCTTCTTTCAATTTCAGCTGAAATGCCTCTTTCTCAGGGAGGTGTCTTGCTCAGGAATCCTCTAGGCTGGGCTGGATTCCCTTCCAAGTGTTTTCTAACCTCCTCTACTTTAATAGCCATCATGCTTGTCATACTTTATTGCATAATTGCTATATTAGGCAGCTAACTGTTGAACTGTCTATTCTGTGAGGCAAGGACATGTCTGCCTTGTCATTTCTGCAAATACAGGTCAAAGTACTTAAGAATTAACTTAGTATTTGTTTTAGTGGACAAGGTCTCAACTTAATTTTTTTTTTAATTTCAATAGCTTTGGGGATACAAGTGGTAACACAGATGAATTGCATAGACGTGAAGTCTGAGATTTTAGTGGGCCCTTCATCCAAGTAGCGTATATTGTACCCAATATGTAGTTTTTTTATTCCTAATCTCCCTCCTACCCTCCCTGTTTCTGAGTCTCCCGTATCCATTATTCCACTCTGTATGATTCCTTTGCTACAAAATCCTGGTGACAAACCCAGAAAACAAGTATTTAGGTTTCACAGAAAACAACCAAAATGAAGTAGAAGATGTCCTTGGGTCTATATCTTTCATGCATATGTGGCTGTTGAAGACTGGAAAGGGGCAGGGCCTGTCTCCTTAGACTAGCTCTGGTTTGCCTTAAATCTTGCTTTACACACAGACATTTTGTTTATTTTCAGGGTTGCCAAGAGACTTTCATCCCTTGGGAGCGCTCCAGAGATGAGAACATTTGATGATTAGTTCATATTATAGAGCAAAATTACCAATTTCCTATTCATTAATGGCTTCAGATTCTTTCTCATCTCATAGATCTTTAACCAGCACTTTCTTTGTTCTCACACACTTGCACTGAGCAATACCCATCCCTTTGTAGAGAAACATTATGCATTTATTTCAACCAGCACTCCTCAGATATTAACATTTCCACCTCACCAAAGCCTTCAGTGTGCTATTTGTCATCTATATGTTGATCTCTTTGAATTCCTTCTCTGCTGCAACTACATGCAGCTATTATCTTAGGACAATTTATTCTTTCTTCTTCAGTATTAATAGCACGAGTTCATCACTATGTAATTTCTGTACAATCACATATTTCATTATTAGTCATTTTGTTTATTCTTTTCACAGTATTATTGAGAAAACATCTTTGCAATTTCCCTCCTTGATATATCACGAGGCCCTATGACATCTGAAAAAAATCAGTTATTCAAATTCTCTTTCTTAGGCTCTGTTGTTTTGCAACTGAAGGCTGTCTGGTGTTCCTGCTGTGATGTTTCTTATAAATGTCCGTTGTTTATTACTTGGGTTATAGCCTATCATGCAACAACAGACAGCTTCATCATCCACTCTAACAGTTTATTCAGCCTCAAAAGGAAGTAACAAACTAAGAACAATTGCTGCTATCAGAAGTCACAAGTGCCATTTTTGTTGGTGATGCTGTAGGAAGAGATA
Organism: Cacajao melanocephalus; assembly: GCA_963573385.1. Taxonomy (NCBI): domain Eukaryota; kingdom Metazoa; phylum Chordata; class Mammalia; order Primates; family Pitheciidae; genus Cacajao; species Cacajao melanocephalus. The sequence continues at coordinate 70,186 of CAUYLG010039596.1, forward strand.
AGCCTACCATTTACGCCCACATGCTTCTGTGATTTTCTTTGTGTTTAACATGAGACTAATAGTTTTCTTGCAAAGCTACAAAAACTGACCTCTTCTTTTCATGAACAAAATCAGTGGGGGAGTGTTCAAAACACTTGCTGGTAGCAAGTGTTTTGCCTTACATTCGGTAAGGCAAGGTGTTGGATGGTATTGGGAAAATAAACAGTTAAACACATCATGCTACAGTTTAAGTGGAAACTAAGAAAAAGTTAGGAGTACTCTAATAATTTTGAAGGCAATGCATTAACTCCTTCAGCACTAAAGACAAATAGTAGAAACAGCAAATATTAAGAAACAGGGAGAAGAGGGATGACAGGCTACCCTAGATCATGCATTCTTAAATAGTCTGCTTCTACCTGTCTGGTAAACATCTGGAAGGTGTGTGTGTGTGTGTGTGTGTGTGTGTGTGTGTGTGTGTGTGTTTAATCAATTTTCATTCTGTGAGAGGAAGGATTAACTATCTTAGAGGCATTACAGGGCCTTGGAAAGGCCCTATAATGTTGAGTAATACAGACCTGAATTTGAGTTCTGGTCCTCTAATGAGTAATTATGGGACCTTGGGCAGTATGTGTACTCTTTTAAAGTTTGGTTCCCTCAGAATAAAATTTGGATAATACCTAATCCCAAAGGTTGTTGTGAGGCTCAACTGTGCTAAGATGCTTTGAGTAAAAGCTTAGTCCACAGACATAGCGGGGTTGCAGCAAAAGTTTATTTCTATTTGTTACTTTCCCTTCTTTCTCCACTATCCTATACCTCATCCCAATATACCCCATTATATTTTTTGTTAAACGTTTATGTAAATTTATCCAAATTTCAATCATCTTAATTCCAAATTTAATAATTTTAATCCATTTTAATTTAAATTTATTTTTGGGAACTTGGAGTTTGGATAAGCTACCAAATGTTTCTGTACTTTAGATTCTATACAGACATTATTTTGGATTGACATAGTATTTTTACTAGCTGCCTCTAGTTACAGTCACCTGAGTTTGACTATATAATGTCACCGTGCTAAACAAGGTTTAATATAATTCCCCATGCACTGCTTCCTTCTAAATACCATGTAAGAGATCTGTTTTAATTGGATTTTAATCATGTCTAAGAGTGAAATTGTCTCTTAAGCTGACCTCAGCCAAGATTCACTCTAGCATGGATTCTCAGGGATGAAGGAAATAATTTGTCTTCTTTCAGCTGGGCTGTCTCTAAACCAGACCAAGATGAAGATAGCCCATGTTTTTACATAAAGTGTTAACCAATGCAGATATTAATGTTACTTCTCATATAAGAATTGTGGAGATATATTTCATATTTTCCTATTTTACCTCTGGCTTATTAAGGAGCCTTCCTTAGGCAGCCTAGAAGCAATTTGGAATAGACTTAGTTTCTTCACCTGTAAAATAGCACAAATACTACCTAATATTTAGGGTTATTGTAAAGATAAAACAAGATGATGGACTAGAACATTATTATTCTTCAGTGGCTACAAAATACTGAATTATTAATATTGTTTATGATTATTATAGATTACCATTACTGTTGTTTTCTCACTTGATTCACGCAAAAGAGGTAAAAAACAAGTATAGAAGTTTTGAAGTTGAAAACATTCAGGCTGAGGTGTTTACATAGAAGCCAGGGTAGCAATGACATAGTAGTAATACATTAAGACTTCAGGGTTACAATAAATTTCATATATGTGTGTGTGTGTGTGTGTGTGTGTATACATATATCCTCTCTCCCATAAGGTATTCAATGTTTTTTATAGATATTATCTCATTAATTCTTTCAGCATTACTAATAAAACGTGGCATTATTACAACAAAAAATTCACTTGCACAGACTTTCTAAATATTTCATATTAAAATACAAAAATGAAATTTGTGGTTGCTAAATTTCAAAGAAGAAAGTAAAAAAAACAGGAAGAAAACGAAAAGAATTACAAATACTCTGGAAAACAGGAGTCATGGTTGGCTTCTTCTCAGAATCATATTTGAATTCCAAATCATACACATGATGTATTATAAATATAATTCACAGGCTAGCTTTCACTGACTTATTAAAATCAAAGAATCACCATAGTAATGTTATGAGTGGTCTCACACACAGAGAAGCTCTTTGGAAATAGGCCATGAATGTCCATCCCAAGCAGGAGACTAACATTACATGTTCAGTGATTTTATTCTAGCTGAGGTGGTAACATAGGACGATTTTGCTATGTCGAAATGGAGAGTTCAGAATTAAAATACATTTAAAAAATAAAAACAAATCTATCAGTGACACAATGCCAAGTAAGAGAAAATTAAGATATGTCCCTTGTTGAACACACACACACACACACACACAAACACACACTAAAGTTCCTGTCCCACACCTTGGACCATGAAATTGGCACTCTACGTTCTAAATGTTCAAGAAACCAGTGGTATTTCTGCTACACTGACCCCTTTTGTACTCCTCAATCATGTGCCACCTGTCAGCACTTTCTACTTAATGCTGTTTGTGTCTTTCTATTTGCCCCTTTCTTGCAGACTGGATCTTTCTCAGAATGGGAGCTCAGATGCTCTCTACTCAGAGAAGTTTCCCCTGGCCAGTCTAACTAACGTTAATGCTTTTCCCGATTTCACCTATTTCTTATATTAGTCTGTATATTCTCTTCAGGTCTCTTTTCACAATTTTAAGCTAAAATTATATTTTTTCTTCATTTTTTCCTTTTTTTTAAGCAGGTGGGATATATTTTTGGTCTTGCCCCCAACAGAACTTAATTTCCATGAAAATAGGGATATTGTTTGTCTTGTTTTCCACTCTGTCTGAGAACATGAAGTGGCACATAGTATGTGCTCAATTTTTCTACTTCCTAGATAAATACAGGAATAAATAATTTAATTACTGACAAGCTTTTCTTATTGATCAATTTCACAAGAAAGTCATAAGAACATTTTTAAGCTGCGGAGAATGTTCACTCCTTTGCCCTCTGTCTTTAACAGGTATTGAATCAATAATTCCTTGCCTAAAGAATAGTATGTGGCAAAGATTCCTGAATTTTAAAAAAATCCCATGGAAACTAGAGATGAGATTTTGTGTAAAGAAAGGTTTTCCATAAGCTCAAAAGAGGTTCTCAGATGTGGAGGACTAAAAAGTTTATGATTCCATAATCAGTAGTAACTTGCCCTACTCCTAGACAATGCAATATGGATATAAAAAGACTTCAGAGAAAATGTCATCCAGTAAACCCAGACCAGTGTTTCAAGTCTCACCACAGCCCTGTGCCACAAACTTGTCATGGAAACAGTGGCAAACCTGAAAGAGGTACATGGGCTAGGACAATGGATGTCTCATTGGCATCTGGTGTGGGTAAATGACAGTAATTGGTAAGACTCCCTGACGACTTGATGCAGCCTAAGCCTCTAGAGACAGACTTAGCCTCAAGAGAAGGGTTTCTCAGTCTTAGCACTGTTCTGAAAAATTCTAGTTACAAGAATCAGTTTTGTGTATTGTAAAAAGTTTAGCAACAACCCTAGCTTCTATATACCACACACATTAGGACCCTCTCCAGTCATGAGATATAATTAAACATATTTCTAGACATTACCAAATATCTCCTGGAAATTTGGGAGGTTAGGAATTTACCCATCTGAGAACCAATGCTCAAGAATTTTGGCTCACTTGGCCCAACAAAGGCAGCAGGAACAAGGGAAGGCCCAAGAATGACTATATTTAAATTTCCCATGAACCAAATTAAAACTAAGTTGACTTGTAAATAAGTATGTAAACTGAAAGTCATATACCATATAATAACAATATGTTTACAAGACAAAAGAGGGCAGACATTTTAGTCTTTTTTTTTTTTTTTTCTTTTTTGAGACAGAGTCTCGCTCTATCGCCAGGCTGGAGTGCTGTGGCGCGATCCTGGCTCACTGCGACTTCCATTTTCCGGTTTCAAGCAATTCTCCTGCCTCAGCCTCCCGAGTAGCTGGAACTACAGGCACGCACCACCACGCCCGGCTAATTTTTTGTACTTTTAGTAGAGACGGGGTTTCACCATGTTGGCCAGGATGGTCTCCATCTCTTGACCTCGTGATCTACCCACCTCAGCCTCCCAAAGTGCTGGGATTATAGGGTGA